>BTPG01000007.1:185232699-185262699 GCA_036245525.1 Semisulcospira habei | reverse complement strand
AACCATGTCTTACAGATTTCACGTGGAGCCTCATGCCAACCGGACTATCGGCACAAACAAACCGTTAACAAAAACCGTACCGTACTAACCCTAATGTATGAGCACTATGCACGAGCATAGAGCTTCATCACAATCGGGATGGGAGATAGAGAATGGTAAGTCATTGATAAATATGTTGAATAACAGTGGGCCCAAAATTGACCCCTGAGGAACACCACACGTTACTAAACCTTCACTCGAGTAATTACCATTAAGCAAAACTTTCTGTCTTCTGTCACTTAGATAGGATGATATCTGATGTACGGTATTGGAATCGATGTGATACATCGGTATTTTGTTTTAATAAGATAGAGTGGTTGACAAAATCAAAAGCTTTTTTAAGGTCAAGGAAAAACTGCAACTGATAACTGAGAATTATTAATGGCTGTAAGCCATTTATCAATGATATGTATAAGGGCAGTTTGGCAAGAGTGTTGCGGGGGAAACCCAGACTGCAGTTTACTGAGTAGACAGTTCTGTTCTAGAAAATTTTGAAGATGTATATGGATATGTTTTTCAATAGGTTTTGAGATGACTGGTAGAATGGAGATAGTTCTATAATCATTCAATGAATTTAAGTTTTTGCTTTTGGGAAGCGAAATGACCTTAGCCTTTTTTTAACTCATCAGGGAAAACATTTCTTTGAATAGAAAGATTGTAAATGAACGTTAGAGACTCAACTATGTAGGCAGAGCTATTTTACGAATTTCGCAACTGATGCCATCTGAACCACATGACCTCTTTTTCATAGTAGATATATATTTACCAACGTCAAAAACAGTCATTGGGGGAGTGAGAAAACACAACCAGCAGTATTGTTACTGTGAAATCATAGTTGCTCAGAACATTGGTATTTCGCAGGATCATTTGTATTAGTGCGTGCTAAAGTCTCAGCTATGCTAAGAAAGTAGGTATTCAAGGTATCTGCAGTGAGCTCAGGTGCAATGTTCATGTCTCTGTGATTGTGACCTTTAGTAAAGGTGTTGATAACTTGCCAAACAGAGCGCAGGTCCCTGCCGTCTGCAATGATCTGTTCAGCATGTTGTCTTTGAGCTTTTCAGACTAAAGATTTGACAAAATTTCGTTGTTTTTTTATAGTCAACAATTTCTTTTCTGGCTGCTTTTATTTCTCCAGTTAGCCATTCAGGGATTGTGGGATGTTTGACACGTTTTGTTCGCACTGGGGCATGTTTATCTAGAACACCGAGGAACAGTTCATACCAGCGGGTGAGGGCTGCATTTGGGTTATTGTAATTTAACACATCATTAAATGGGATATTGGATAAGTCAGAGAGAAAGGCATTCTGGTTAAAATTTTTGAAAGACCTGTAAATAATAGTAATATGCCCTGTGCAAGATTTCTTAGCTAATTTGGCAGACAGCGAGAAAGATACTGGGAAGTGATCACTGATAGAAAAATTGAGAACATGGACATTATTAACAGCATTTACATTTGTAGTATAGATATGGTCTATCATTGTCGCAGAAGATGAAGTAACTCGTGTGGGCGACTGAATAACTTGTGCTAAACCAAGAAATTAGATCATTGAATTCCATGAAGAGTAACAGTCTTTTAACAAATCAACATTAAAATCACCTAGGATATGTATATCACCCCTGCATTTCTATACTGTGTCAATCATTGATTCAAAGTCATCAAGCCATGCCACTGTGGCCGCTGGATTTCTATAAATAAACCCTACAAGAACGGGTGATGACTTCGATGTTTTTATTTCCAGCCACATGCATTCAATTTGCTTTGATTCTAGGTCAAATCGTCTAGACACATATTGAATTATAGAGTCATGTATGAAAGCCAAAGATATGAAATTGTGATGGCTGATTGAAGAGAGTCAGGTATTTTGCGGCAGAGATGATACACATTAAGGTGGCCAATGTTCACGAGACGATCTGGGTTGTTGGTATTTGGTGACATCTGTCTTTCTGACTACGGGATAGTGGGAAAAAAAAAAGAAACTGGTTGCACATGTGAAATAACAAGAGAATGAGAAAGTAAAGCTAAATAACCGAAGCTAAATACCCGATAACAGGTTTAACACGAACGATCTAATCTATGCAATAAGTAATGACACGCAAAAAGATTTCCAAACACGGTACGTGTCACAAATGAGAGTTCAATGTTCCTATAACTCAATGCTGCCTTACAAGATACCCCAAAATTATTATGTTTTAAATCGCAGAAGCGTCCAACAATTTCTTATGTCCGGACAAATCCCAAGAAAAGCACAAGCAGATACAATATGCTTGTGATGAAAGTGTCAACACTCGCACGATATGTCAAGATGATGCCATCGCAGCACACATTTAAGATATTAAATAGATATTAGTAATCAAAATACAGTAAGACATGCTAGTCCATGAATTACTATTTTCAGCTAGTAATATATCGGCATATAATACTGAAGGAATCATAAGACACTCTATGCCCGTCACATTTCTGTTGTATTGAGTATGAGCGCCTCGCATAGCCTGACATATTAGATAAGTCGACAGGCGGACAATGAAACATTCTAGTGATTATGATGTAGTGAATATCACCAAAGAATTAAAATAAATAGAGAGTCATAGTCTATTCTATGCTCACCGCCTTCCTCGTATAATGTGTATGAGTGCACGTCAATACAGTAACGGGAAAAAACGCGATGGGCATAAAATAAAGTATGCTACTGAAATGCTGAAAGGATCCTGCCGAGAATATCATTTCAAACGCAGACAGAGGTCATATTCAGTTTATATGCTTAACACCTTCGACAAGTGAAAAGTCTCAGATATGCATCATTAGTAAAGCGGCAACATATGCTAGTAAAGCAATATTTCATTTTCTTTCTCAGACGCAGCTCACAATCAACGGTCGATGAAGATCGGGAATCGGCATCACAACGGAATATATTGTTAGAACCACAGGGTCATACCGCATTCTATGCCCTGCGCCTTCCAACATGCATTGGACGGTGAGTGTCTAGACATGTAGATTTCCAGTTGGGCTAAAGCGTGGGACATAAAATGGAGTAAGCCAGTGCAACACTGTGATTGAGACTAGCAAAATAAAACAAGAAGGCCATACCCAAGTCTATGCCCATCATCTTTCTCATACAGAGATATGAGGTGTATGAAGGTTATGAGCATAGAGTGGGGCATGCCACCGTGTATCGTACTGCAAACTCAGCTCATAATGTAGGGTTTTAGGAGTTCTGCAACAAGCCGCAGGGGGTCAAAGGGCTGTGCAGATGGAGCAGAAGGGGCCGTGAAGCCAGGTGAGTAGACAGGCTGCCCCATCTCCAAGGGGTTAACGCTGGGCTGAACGTGTGTGGGTGTGGGTCGCACCATCTGTGGTGGTGTAGGCTGGTAGACATGCTGGGCAGACATACCCATCTCAGAGTTGTGGCTGTAGAGGGGATGTGACGCCATGTGATGAGTACGAGGCAGGTAGAATGGCTGACCTGCAGAAGGTGATTTAGTAGCAGGGTCATAGTGTGGGGGTGTCAACATGTGTGCATCTGTTATACTCTGAACCCCAGTAGGAGTATGCTGGGTAGAGGGCGCTCCAGCAACCACCGCCCTGTATAGACGTGTCTGGCAGAGCTCTTCAGAACGCTGAGGAGTCTCTGACTGCAGAGACTGCTGAGAGTGTGGAGTGTGCTCCCAGGGGTTAAAGCTGTGTTGTCGACGGTAATTGTTTCGAGCGGGCGTGTGCTCTGATTCTCTGCCCGCTGTAACCCTGTGTGAGCGATTCCCGGTGTGGGGGTTGTCACTGTAAGGAGACGCGAATACAGCAGCTACGTTGAGTGCCAAGTACCTTGTGCCACGGGAGCTGGGGTGTAGTGAGTCTCGGTTGAGAGCTTGACGCGGTGCTTGATTAGCAGTGAGAAAGATGCTGCTATGGTCTATGAACTCAACGCCAAGTTTCTTGCAAGCTGTGCTCAAGTTCACATTTGACGTCATGGTTGCTGGCTTTTTTGGGTGTGCACCTTTCGCAGGTACAATGGAAGACATGTGTAGTCTGGCAGCGGGAAAGGCTTTCTTGCATGTCTGAAGGAGATGGGACCACCCGCGTTCCTCCACAGCTGACTTGTCAGTGCAGTCATTAACCCCAACATGGATCGGTGAGATGCTGTGTGGTGATGTGGGCCTGGCTGGTAGTTACCCACTTCTCAATGTCGGCAATTTGGAGAGAGAGAGAGAGAGAGAGAGAGAGAGAGAGAGAGAGAGAGAGAGAGAGAGAGAGAGAGAGAGAGAGAGAGAGAGAGAGAGAGAGAGAGAGAGAGAGAAAGAAAGAGAGAAAGAGAGAAAGAAAGAAAGAAAGAAAGACAGAGAGAGAGAGAGAGAGAGAGAGGGAGAGAGGGGGGGGGAGAGAAAGAGAGAGAGAGAGGAGGGGGGGGGAGAGAGAGAGAGAGAGAGAGGGTTAATATTTACCAACCGATCATGACAAATTCGCGATGATGACGTCATGCGTCACCAAAGATAAAACGCTGTAAAAATACGTCATCAGCGGGTTTACTTGCGGAAAATAATGACGTCACTGACTGTCTGCCTCTCCATTCTCTGTAACAGTGACCGTAGTGAGGATGGCGATGTCGGCACTAGCGGCAGGTTCGCCGCGTTCTGCACTCACCTGGCTGCCCGAGTCCCCGCACTACACCTGTGGGCTGCCGCAGTGGAGCGTGACGTCACACCTGCCTGTCTCCGTATGGAACGTGTCACAACACCAGTGAGGTGTCCGCCGGCCGTCCTCAGTCACGTGAGGGAGTCAGGCTGGATTGATGGTCTCCGTGTCCCCCGCTACAGCAGCAGCGCCACCCCCGCCCCTACAGACGGCCCCGCGGTCAGGGAGATACGGCACTGGGAGGCGGGTCCCTGGTCCAAGACACCCTTACCTGGTCACACAGTGGGCCGGCCAGAGGACTGTGCAGGTTGTGCTGACGACATCGCCCGCCTGATGGAGGAACTCGGGGTGGGGCACCCAGGTATGACGTCATCTCTTGTACTCAACACCACCACGCTGTTGTCAGTAAAGTTGTTGTTATAATAGTCGTTGTTTCTGTGACCAGGTCGTGACCTGCAATACCGTGACATCATCATCCTGTGTGACATCCCACGTGACGACCTGCCTGTGGTCACCCGTCTCCGTGCGCGTGGCGTGCCCGTGCAGGTGTTGACGTCACGTGATGATGAAGCTGCTATCCGTGACGTGGCGCTGGCCGTGCGTGACGCTGTGACCGTGACACACTGTGACGTGGTCCGCGGACTGGAAAGGCGGGTGGTAGTGGTGTTGGGGTGGTGGGGTGGTGTTTATGGTATTGATGATTATAGAGACAGACTTCACGCCATGTCAAGATGCACCTCCCTCCTGGTCTGGGCTGGTGAACCTCTACAGTCTGATGGTGGTGATGATGATGATCATAACGACGACGACAGCAACGACAGCGACGACGATGTGTATATAGTAGATGTTGTTGAATAGAATGGTCCATCCATCCGTTGAAACCGGCCGTCGTATCCCAGTGTTGTCGTTGTTGTTGGGTAGAGGTGGTAGTTCTATTGTATAGATGATGTATATGACTGCGCCTTGTACAGCTGTGGCTGTGCTGTCCGCCATTGCACAGTTTACAGGATAACGGTCAATAAACCTGTCGGACACAGTCTCCACAATGATGATAATTGTCGTCGTGTTTATGTTTGGTTAACAACGTGTAATACTTGTTGTCCCGTTGTCATGGCGACGTCACGTGTGATGTCAGAAGCGTGACGTAATTTCATCAGGTATATGACGTGGGGGATGACGTCTTTAGCTTGAGGAGTTGCTCTGTCCACAGGGTGAGAACAGCCAGTCTATTTTGTAAAAAGCCAGATTGTCATTGTATTACACTACAGATCGCGCTTTTCACAAACATGGACTTGCTGTCTGACTGGCCTAAAAGTCAAACAGGGAGGAAACGGGAGGGAGAGAGAACCTTTCCTTGAAAAATCAAACGAGCGGTGAATGGGGGGCGAGGTGGGGGCGTGATGGGCGAAGTAAGGAGCACGCTTAGAAAAGGCAGTTACATCACTCTTTCTTAATATTAAAAAACTTTTTAAAAATGGAGACAGAAAGCAGAAAACACTTGGCTACTTATCAGTGCGTGGAGAAAGTTGTAACTGTCTTTCTAAGCGTGCTTCTTTCTTTGTTGGGTTTTCTGTGAACTGTATACAGTTAATTATCTTTCTTTTAAGCTTACTTCCCCGTGTTCCTTTCTAATAAACTTGTAGAATTACTGGTGTAGGAATCACTAGCTTGTATAGCAGGGCTCTACCTCACAGGCGGAGGTTGACACAGCAGGTGTGGATCGGCATTTACTTCGGGGAGGGGGGGGGGGGGGCTGTTTGGGACTTCAACATGACGCAAAAGGCCTCCCAACCCTAGGTCTTTCTTCCAGTAGCTGAAGATCAAACAACGAGGTGGAGGGGGTTGGGGGAGGGGGGAGACCGTGTGTCAAAACTCTCAACGCTCGCCAAAATATCAAACACCATGGAGGTCGGGGGGGGGGGGAGGGAATAGTGTGTGTGAGAAGAAAACCATTGTCAACATAAATATTTCTTACAAGAGTGTTAATATTTGGCTGTTTTTAGCGTGTATAGCTCTGTTTTTATATGATGTACACCTGGATCATTTTGTATACCGTGTAACATAAACCATACTTCGCAACTAAACAGTGGCCCCCACCCGGGTCTGCCCCGGGAGACTTGGATGGTGTTAACTACTTTTTAGTTCCTAGGGTCACCCTGGTCAGCCCTACAGGTTGGGTTTCCTCTCAAATCTGGGGCATGTGTTTCTGTCTACCCTTGGTCCATTAACTTGTATTTTTCTTTTTTAAGCTCTCCCTACTGTCTGCGCTGCCTGTATCTCTTGAAAAGAAGTACCCAACGGAGACAGAAACACGCTTAGAAAAACACGCTTGGTAAAACAAACAAACAGAGAAATCAGTCGCTACTTATTTTCATTCGCAGAAGGAATGTGGCACATTCCTTCTGCGAATGAATTTAAGTAGCGACTGATCTCTCTGTTTGTTTGTCTGTTTTGACAAAGCGGATTTACCCGAAATATTAACAAATTGTGTTGTACCCGTCTTTTCTAAGCGTGCTTCTTTCTCCGTTGGGTGCTTCTTTGCATTTTACACGCTTAGCAGTCACCTTTTTGGTCTGAATAACTTTTTGTTGTATCTCCCTTGATTTTAATTGTGTGTTGCTAAATGGTCTTATTTTTATTTTTGCGTATTAGACCGGCTGACGACATACATTCAATATTCTGTTCATTTTTTTTTTACAAGCAGTGCTGGCACGTCCTGAAAAAGTCTTCTTGCTGTCAGGACGTTCAGCAATGTACAACCAATCGGGATAAAAGACAATAATAAGATAATGATTGATTGTAAATTGCTTAACGTCCCGACAGCAACAAGACTTTCTCAGGACGTGCCTGCACTGCTTGTGAAGATAAAAACAAACTAAACAGAATATTGAATGTATGTCGCCAGCCGGTCCAATACGTTAAATAAACTTACGATAAGGGGCCTAAATTAAGCTAAGACCATTTAGCAACACACATCCAGTATCAAGAGCTACAGGCAGCCCAGACTGTAGGGAGAGTTTAAAAAAGGAAAATACAGGTGAATGGACCAAGGGTAGACAGAAACACATGCCCCAAAATAGAAAGGAAAACCCACCCTGTGAGGCTGACCAGGGTGACCCTGGGAACTAAAAAGTAGTTAACCCCACCCAAGTCCCCCAGGGCAGACCTGGGTGGGAATAATAAGATAAGAATACCATTGTCAACATAAAGATTTATTACAAGAGTGTTATTATTTCAGTGTGTATAGCTTGTTTTTATGTGATGTACCCCTGTGTCATTTTGGAAATGTCTGTAACTTTTTTGTTTCTATAAAGTACACTTTGCATACTGTGCATTGTTTCAAAAGTCACAGGAAGCATAAACCTTAGCTGAGTTGGTATACCTCGCCCTCTACCTAGGTTAAACGCACCAGCGGCGCCATTGTTGCTATTTTCGCACCAGACCGGTCGCTCGGACTGGTCACGTGCACCAGAACTGCGCACGCAGGTTGGCTTCTGCACTTGTAGTGTGGTCTCCTACGTTCACGCGGAAGATTGAGATCGCAGTCGAGAAAAAGGTTCGTTTGCGGGTTTAACTTTCAGCCGCGCCTTTTACCTCCCCTAACACGCCAGTTTTGTGTAGAGATGGCGGAGGCTTGTGTCATGCCCCACACCACGGAATCAAGTCAGTTGTACATGCAGTGAGCTCATTTCTCGAACTTCAACTATGACGGTGCTTTCTGCCGCAAATGACGCAGATGTCGCAAAATCACCTCCGTTGAGGATTACCCGCCGTGAGATGGCCTTAGTCGCCTGCTCGGCGTTTGTTACGTGTTAGAGTCGTAGTCGTAGTATGATAAACACACCAGACGCACGCACGTAAGGTTCTTTTAAATAAACTTCATTCAGCTGCAACCCGTCACACGTGGCTTAAGGTTGTAGACAAAACTGGAGTAACAGTTCCAACACTGAATATTTTAATTCAGCGATGCGAGCTCCACACAATGCACCAACACACTGACACAATGTCTCCTATGCGAAATGTCAACACCGGCGACACAAAGTTTCTCACACAACGTACACCACTGTTACGCTGCGTCTCTCACGATGTACACTCTATACGGGCCACGTACCCACGATAAACAGTGTGTCCCTACAACTGACAATGCATGACAATGAACGAACGGGCTTCCCAGCACAAACTTTTATAGTATAAAAACTTTCCACAATAATCCAAGGAATTCATGCAACGCAACCAATCAAAACGGAACGCATAACTGAAATGAAACTCATAAATATTAATAAAAAGATCTTTCTAGAATAAACTATAATAGTCTACATAAATACGACTGCTCATGTCAGCCCCAAATCCCAATATACGGAATGACGTCTCACAAAAGTATGGCAGGCAGTTCACGACCTAGTCGGAATTTTCTAGAAGTTTCATGATATTTTACAACACACAAAGAACGTTTGCTAAATTCACGCGTACAAAAACAACTATGACTAAAAATATCAGAGCTTCCCTACAATGTTGCCAAAATGTTGCTTACGCTTTGACGTCACATGTAAGGACACCCGACAGAGTGCGATTTTGCTCGTTCTAATCTATTCTCCGCAAATCTACGCGAAACAAAATCGACCGCTCTTCTCCGTGCGACTCTGCTATAAACTTCCGGACTAATCTTAGCGTATCATAACAAAGCCAATCCCACTATCTGCGCGCGAACGATAACGAATCTTACTGAAAAGGTACGTGATTCGCAACCATGATAGCTCAAATAAATATCGAACCGTTTCCTACGATTAACACATGCATGCTCTCACAGAACAACACAACCACAATCGTTAACAGCGTTAAACCCAAATAACTACTGAACTAACTCCATTGAGGATTTAAAAAAGATATTTTTCAAATCTGCCAAATCGCTTAATGTTTCGTAGTGCTAGCATAAGGATTGATGCATTATTGCCGGATTGCATATATGGGAAAGGGTTTATACTTTATTCATGCTATTTTGCAGCAATCAAACGACGGTCACGTGATTCTTTCTCCGATGTTCCCAGGGTCACCCTGGTCAGCCCCACAGGGTGAGTTTTTCTCTCTATTCTGGGGCATGTGTTTCTGTCTACCCTTGGTCCATTCACCTGTATTTGCCTTTTTAAAACTCTCCCTACTGTCTGCACTGCCTGTAGCTCTTGATATTGGATGTGTGTTGCTAAATGGTCTTAGCTTTATTTAGGCCCCATGTGTTAGGTTTATTTAATGTATTTGACCGGCTGGCGACATACATTCAATGTTCTGTTTATTTTTTTTTTTTCACAAGCAGTGCAGGCACGTCCTGAGAAAGCCTTGTTGCTGTCGGGACGTTAAGCAATGTACAATCAATCAATCAATCAATCTCCGATGTTGCCCATTACAGGTGCAGAAAACACACGCTCTAAACCGATCGGGTGCACCAGACCGGTCCGAGCGACGGGTCTGGTGCCAAAATAGCAACATTGGCACCGCTGGTGCGTTTAACCTAGGCACTGGACGAGGTATACCAACTCGGCTAAACTTTATTGTCGCACTTGCTGGAACTCAGTATTATATTTCTCTCTCCATTTTATGACTAGAGGCACATAAGTCGTGGAAACCCTTTACGTGCCGAAGGCAAGAACTAGTTTTCCTCATCACAAAGTTGTCAGAAAAAGGTTTGGCTGCTCTTCATTGTTTGAAGTGTTTACGAACAATTACTGTGTTTTTATATGCATGCACCTTTGATGTGATTAATAAAGGCTGAAGTTTCAAGTGATTTCCTATGTTGTCAGTTAATTAATTAATATCAGTGTTCTGTTTTGTCATTTTAACTCATTCTACCCCAAGACCGGAATCCTCAAATGTTGCAGTCATCTTCTGAAGACTGCGTTGCAGTGCAGGACACAGATCGACCATGATAGTTCAAGGGTGATGCTAGAATAGCTTGGCGCCCATAGGCGCCAAGCTATTCTGACATCACCCTTGAACTATCATGGCTGATCTTTAATTTTTGCTGTGGTGTTTCTGGGGTAGAATAAGTTAAGTGTTAGTTTCTTCGTCTGGGTCTTTTTCTATCTTTCATATTTTCCACACTTTTTGACCCGCATCATACTGAGGCTAAAAGCTTCAAATTTGTACACTGGCATATATGCAAGCTGCATTACAGTACTTACATATGACTAAGTGCCAAAAGGTGGTCTCCTGATGTGGGACAAAGGGGTAAATAATTCAAGTTTGTCTCACAGAGTTGTCTTTTTTACCATCAGATATCTTTCAATACCAAGCAAGATTCTGCAATAGGAAAAGATAATTGAAGGTTTGGTTTGTGAGATATTGTAGTTTAAATGGTAAAATGCCTGTCATGTCGCGTGTCAAACATTACAACACAAATAGTTGATCAAGTAGACAATTCAAGGGATGTTGGCAACAAAACATTTTTTTTTTCCTTTAAAGACTGGCCTGCATCTACATTATAATCATATTTTGTTGTGATGTTCACATTCTAAAATACTTTATTGCATATTCAGTGTTGTAAGGTTTGACACACGACACCGACTAAATTGTTTACAATTTGTCTGCAAGTCTATTTTAACTTTTTATTCGTAAAATAACATTGTACCACATCCATACAAACAAAACAAGACCAGGTGTATTGGTATTTGCAAACAGAGATTCATTAATATTTAGAAAATAGTGCATTTCCTGCTGGTGTTGTAATGTTGACGTTTGACACTGACTGGACCATAAACATGCTGTAAAAGGTCCTGGCAAAAAAAAAAAAAAAAAAAAAAAAAAAAAAAAGGAATCAAATCAAAGTACGAGCATTTTGGCAAGCTGAGCTAAACTTGCAACATTCTCTTCTTGCAAGAAAATTTGACTAGCACAGCTCAGAGATACTGCAACAGCCATCTATAATGTCGAGCGTCAAATTTACAACAACATAGTCGGGTCATACGTCAACATTTCTACACATGCCGCCTCTGTTGTACTAAAGTAACACTGCCATTTTGTCACTCTAACGTAACTACGTATTTCCAAGTTGTGGTAAATCGATTTTCCTAAATGCATTCTACCCAAAAGATCTAATGAAAACAAACAACCAATGCTTGTTTACATAATTTTATACAAAAAGCTTCAGATATTAGTGTCGTTCGTCAAAACAGTGTCATACGTCAAAGTCTTACAACATACATTTCGATCCTTGCTGTTCGTCAACAAAGGAATGAATCCCGCGAAAACTCGGTCAAGAGGAAACACCACGTGTACCGGAAGTGACCCACAGACACGTTGGAAAAAAAAAATGCTTGTGAAAGGAAATATCTGGCTTGGTGTCGTGACGTCAAACATTACAACAATTTTTGGCGATTGAATAGATCGCAGTTTCACACGTGATAACGTTGAGCTCAAACATTGGAAATGAATGTCAATGAATAGTTATTCACAGAGTATACAGTGGCTTTTTGGATAATCTCTAACTCTAACGCAACTCGTTCGGATGGTAAACAAAGACAAAGTTTCGGGGACGGTCTTACAACACGTTTGACGTACGACACGGTAAAATTCAACGACCATATTCGCACGGATTCAGAAACACTGATTGGTATGACAAACCTATGAGCGTAGAAAAATGTCTTATTAATCTACTTGCTAGATTTCAAGCGTCTTTGTTGCACTGAGACTGAGTACATGCCCATCATCTGAAGCAGACTGCCAAATGTCCATTTTTGGCGCCATGATTTCTGGCTGAATATCACATATTTAGGACAATATTGCTCAAAATACTCGAAATTACTGCTTGAAAGTATCTATAGTATTCACACATTCACACTTTCACACAGATAAAACAATAATTCAGCTTTCAGATGTAAAATATATGTGAAAGATGCTGACATTTTAAGAAAAGATAGATTTACTGGTGCAGAAGCCAGCCCTCATCACAAAGGTCACTGTATGTAAATCGGTCATACACGTTTACCCAAAGTCCTTTGCCTTTGCTGTTGTTTATATTTATAAAATAGAATAACTTTGAAACAGGATGTTGCAACAACAACAAAAAAAAAAAAAAAAAAAAAAAACTTCAATTTTATCAAAAATTGGCATTTGCAGATCACATACTGCAGCATGTGTGCAAAGTGCTGTGTGGCCTAATGCTTCTTGAAATAGTCATAAATGATGTAGACTCACCTTTCCTTGATGCTTTGGGTTTATTTGCTTGGTTAGGAACACATCGATGAATAGTAGTAGTTCATCGTTGGAGTCTTGAAATACCCCTCCTGAAATCATGAACACAAATCTCTTTTGTAACCATTTGCATGGGCAAAAAAAAAAAAAATCTAAATTGCACACCTCCGGCAAATTGACCCTTTTCATCCTGATACAGTATTGCTTGAAATATTATAGTTCTAGTGTGGTGCTAGAATAGCTTGGCGCCTACATCCTGATACAGTATTGCTTGAAATATGTTTTACTATGATAGTTCTAGTGTGGTGCTAGAATAGCTTGGCGCCTACATCCTGATACAGTATTGCTTGAAATATGTTTTACTATGATAGTTCTAGTGTGGTGCTAGAATAGCTTGGCGCCTCATGCACCAAGCTATCCTGACATCACCCGTGAACTGAATGGTTGATGTGTCTGTTAATCCGTAATGTAGCCTTCATAGGGCAATTATTTTTGTTTAAATCAGCCCCAGCAAGTAATGGGCAGAACAAAGTCAATGTGGCATCTTTCTAAATGTTGAAGACAGTCTCTTTTGCACCCATTTGTGTGGGCCCCAAAAATTCTAAATTGCACACCACGAACAAATAAACCCTTTTTGATCGTGATACACTATTGCTTGAAACAAGTTTTACTCCGATAGTTCTTACTTATATCTTACCGATTTCCGACTAAGGTCTCTTGTTACAGATCCAATTGATTGATTATTGGTGATTAACGCCGAGCAGGCGACTAAGGCCATCTCATGGTGGGATGGGTAAAAATCTGGTCAGCCAGACTAAAAGCAAGGTCTTAAGACAAGATGTAAATATACCGTAAAAATATGGCAGGCTAAAATGTTGCATGAGTCCTTAAAAAGTCATTGCGGGCACTGTTGGCAGCAGAATCCGCGATCCTGTTGCCTTCGATGCCCACATGGCCTGGAGCCCAAATAAAAATGACGTCATTAAATTCCTTCATCAACTCTGTGTAGAGCTCTCTAATCTGCACCAGCAGTGGCTGGTCTGTTCCTGTGCCCCAAAGGGCCTGCAGGGCAGAAAGAGAGTCGGACAGAATGGGAAGTTCCTTTCCCGAGACTGATAGGCATGCTTGAGTTCCAGCAGAATTGCCTGCAGTTCTGCACTATAGTTCAAGGGTTGTAATAATAAATAATAATTATGGTATTTATAATGCATTTATCTTAATAGTTATAACTAAGCGCGCACTCACAACTCGCCCACGCGTTAGACAATGAGTAACGACTCATGTACCACAAATAGTGAAATACATTAAGACAAGTCAGCTCGGGGTGGAGTGTGGTGATATAGTGCTAGAACTGTTGAAAGATGTGAGGTTTGAGGGCAGACTGGAAGGAGAGAGAGAGCGTTTCTGACGAGAGAGTAGTGTGTGTATGTGTGAACTAATGTACTTAAAAGTTGGTTTCAACCTATTTAACTCGAAAGACGTATTTCTCCAATCCTAGAGCGTTTGCTTACCTGTGTACCAAAAGATGGATCGACCGCAATTAAAAACTGAACTTATTTCTGTTCAAATTGTTGGACTTGCTTTTTGAGTTCCCCTCCGCATGCACATTGGGAATGTCGTCCGTGTGCCGTCGTGCTTTAGCCATGAAATACACGCAGCCATGAACTCTGAACTGAAAACTGCGAGTCACAGCGGCGGTGCCACGGTCCAGGGTATCATTTCTGGTACTGTCGCTTGTCCATGGAGACGGCGGTGCCACGGCCCAGGGTATCATTTCTGGTACTGTCGCTTGTCCATGGAGACGGCGGTGCCACGGTCCAGGGTATCATTTCTGGTACTGTCGCTTGTCCATGGAGACGGCGGTGCCACGGTCCAGGGTATCATTTCTGGTACTGTCGCTTGTCCATGGAGACGGCGGTGCCACGGCCCAGGGTATCATTTCTGGTACTGTCGCTTGTCCATGGAGACGGCGGTGCCACGGTCCAGGGTATCATTTCTGGTACTGTCGCTTGTCCGTGGAGACGGCGGTGCCACGGCCCAGGGTATCATTTCTGGTACTGTCGCTTGTCCATGGAGACGGCGGTGCCACGGTCCATGGTATCATTTCTGGTACTGTCGCTTGTCTGTGGAGACTTCGGTGCCACGGTCCAGGGTATCATTTCTGGTACTGTCGCTTGTCCGTGGAGACGGCGGTGCCACACACGGCCCAGGGGTATCATTTCTGGTACTGTCGCTTGTCCGTGGAGACGGCGGTGTCACGGTCCAGGGTATCATTTCTGGTACTGTCGCTTGTCCATGGAGTCGGCGGTGTTGAAGTGCAACTTTCGCCTAAACGGATTTCACAATCAAACGGTGCCGGATTGAAAAATCAGAAGCATTTCAGCTTCCTTTACTTTTTCTACGCCATTTACAACTTCGTTCAAGATCGAAAGTGAAACGCTAGAAGCGGTATCCCATAATAGTATGAATGGTGATATCACAGCAAATAACGCGTTCAACATGTAGCGCGCACTTTGTAATAATAACATGCTGACATCACACATAAGCCAACAGTTTGCCCGTCCAGTTACACGGACCCCGGAGTCGTGGTGATCTCTGAAATGACGCAGCCGCGATCAAGCGAGCGGCCGCTAAGCGCACCAACTACTCGTCACTAAAAATTAGAATGACTGTGTCAAGATATAGAGATATTCAGGGTCCGGTGGAACCAGTAATTAGGGCGTGACTGTTGCAGCGTGAGAATGTTTACCGTAGTGCAGAGATGCAGCCGGGATGTGGTGAAGGCTTAGCAATTAGTTAAGGCGGGGGCAGGGGTCTGTTTACTGTCCACTGTCAGATGTCATAGATCAAGGGTCGGGTAGTTTTAATCAAGAGAGAAAGGAAGGGTGTAGAGTGTGAGAAAGGGGAAGAATGAGGCAGTTGAGAGCTGGCGGCCGGCAGAGAAGGACTGTAAACTAGAATAAAGAAAACTGAAAAGAAGTTTGGTGTATTATTTTGAAAGGAGAGAGGAGAAGCCTTTCACAGTGGTGGCAGCGAACGGGATTATACAAGAAGAGAATACTTCTACCAAGTATATTATTTCGAACCCAACACCTCTTGGACAAACTGTGTAGCCGGCCAGCTAGCTAACTCCGCAACAAGCGTTGCGTAAAGGACACAGTAAGACCGGTGTTGCCAAAGTTACCGTGTACACATCGTGTTCAGGGGACAGGGGAGCCTGTCGTGGTAATGTCGCCGTGGTGGTATAGACGCTATCGTGTTCAGCGGGCAGGGGAGCCTGTCGTGGTAGTGTCGCCGTGGTAGTATAGACGCTATCGTGTTCAGCAGACAGGGGAGCCTGTCGTGGCAGTATCGCCGTAGTGGTATAGACGCTATCGTGTTCAGCTGACAGGGGAGCCTGTCGTGGTAGTGTCGCCGTGGTGGTATAGACGCTATCGTGTTCAGCTGACAGGGGAGCCTGTCGTGGTAGTGTCGCCGTGGGGGTATTGACGCTATCGTGTTCAGCAGACAGGGGAGCATGTCGTGGTAGTGTCGCCGTGGTGGTATAGACGCTATCGTGTTCAGCGGGCAGGGGAGCCTGTCGTGGTAGTGTCGCCGTGGTGGTATAGACGCTATCGTTTTCAGCTGACAGGAGAGCCTGTCGTGGTATTGTCGCCGTGGTGGTATAGACGCTATCGTGTTCAGCGGACAGGGGAGCCTGTCGTGGTAGTGTCGCCGTGGTGGTATAGACGCTATCGTGTTTAGCGGGCAGGGGAGCCTGTCGTGGTGGTGTCGCCGTGTTCACGGTGTGAAAGACGCTATCGTGTTAAGTGGACAGAATAACCTGTCGTGCTTAGTGTCGCCGTGGTCACGTTGTGAAGGACGCTATCGTGTTTAAGTGGACAGAATAGTCTGTCGTGCTTAGTGTCGCCGTGGTCACGGTGAAATAGACACTGTCTGAAACGATGTTATGAACAGACTGTCATAACGTTAAAGTGACACAGAGAGACTTACAGTAGACACGTTTGGTTTGTGACGCGTGTGTGAGCCGGTCGCCGAATAGTGAGTACCTTGCATGCTTTCTGGTTCCACCTTTTAGTAGTGTATCATAAGATATCGTTAGAATTAGCGGTTGCATGTACATCAAGTTAATTCCAGTATAAGTCAGGTTTGTTTACAACTTTGTATGTTTCGATATATATTATACTCTAGAATCCTTAACCACCATAAAGCATGTCAGAGGAGGGGAATCTAGCCAGGGCAGGGTTCGCTACTCCTCGGTCAGCTCAGGCCGGGCTAACGTCCTGGTGGGCATGTCAAATGCGGGGACGGAGTGGGACGCCGCAGAGCTTGTCATGAGGCAACAACAGCTCCGATTAGAACATCAAACTAGGTTAGCGGAGATTGAGCTTAAAGCCGCAGAAGAAAGGCTAGAGTTCGAGCGGGAAGAAAGAGCCCGCCAGAGACAGAGAGTAGCAGGTAGCGTAGGATCAGAAAGGAGCTCGGTGTCCGAAGTCACAGCACAGCCGGATTATGGGGGGCTAAAACACTTAAGGTATAGAGAGGGAGATGACATTGATGTCTTCCTACGGACTTTGAGAAAGTGGCACGATCATACCGAATACCGGAGATGGAGTGGGCGACGCGCCTAGCCCCATGTTTGTCAGGAAAGGCCCAGGAAGCCTACAGCAGAATGGGCGAAGATGACTGGGAAGACTATCAGATGTTAAAGAAGGCCATTCTCTGCAGGTACGAGCTGAGGGCAGAAACATACCGCGAGCGGTTCAGATACAGCCGACGAGAAGCGGACGAATCTTTCCGCGAGTATGCGGTCCGCCTTGGAAATCACTTAGACCGGTGGATCGAGGCTAGTGATGTCAAGGTGCGCGATACCGAACTCCGCGATCTCATCCTTCGGGAACAGTTGCTGGAAAGTTCACCAGGCCACTTAAAAGACTGGCTTCGCATGGAGGACCCGTCCTCTTTGAGCCAGCTGATTTCTCTGGCCGGTCAGTATTTATCGGTCCATAAGCCCCGTAGAAGAGAGGGTATTAATTCACCCCCTCCACCATCAGAGCTTGGTGAGCAGGACAGGGCTAGTTCCAAAGATGTGGTGTGTTTCCGGTGTCGCAAGAAGGGACACATTGCCGCTAAGTGTCCAACTCCTAGGGGGGATTTAAAAGGATCGAGACGGGCAAAAATAGCTCCGGAAGAAAACCTATTGAACAACAACCCGTACACAGAGCAAGGGACAGTCAATGGTCACTCCGTGACTATTGTGAGGGACACGGGGTGCCAGAGGACGTTAGTGAGAGGAGAGTTGGTTCCCAACTCAGCTTTCATTGGAGAGTCCATAGAAGTACAGTGGGGAGATGGTCGGACTTCCAAAATCCCGCTGGCATCCGTAGACCTGCGTTGTAGTTATGTTAACGGTCCAGTGATTGTGGGCGTTGTAGACAGCTGCCCAGATGAGGTCTTGTTAGGGAATGATTTGGCGGTTTGGGTAGTAGGTTGGGCTGAAACTCATCAAGGACGAAAAGATCGCATGAGGGAGGAAACTGAATCGGATGAAAGAATGCAGGCAGAGGACGGGAGCCTAGCGGAGGGTGTTCAGACCTCGCTTTTAGACACTGTAGACCTTGAAGAGCAAAGCCTGAGGGAAAAAGTGGAAATTGGAAGTCTGGACACTACCAGTCTCTTGGAAGAAACTCAGAGGTATGATTTGCACACGTTTGAGGCAGTCACAGAGGAAGACCACAGATACGAATCACTAGCGGATGTTGTCATGGGAAATGGGGAGGCGGTCGGTGAGAAGGGAGATCACTCAGGTGTAGTGATGGAAAAGGCGCCGGAGAGGGTGCTGTTTATCGCTTCTGATGTGTCAGTGCCTGGATCACAGAACGGGGATCGACGGAAGGGGGATGAGCTGACGGATGAGTGGCAGGAACGGGCCAAAGCGTGCCTTGTTATAGACACGTCGTCAGACCCAGTACATTCGAGTTTTGACGATAGGTCCTACCCCGAATTACAAGGAAGGGAGACATGGCTAGACGTGCAAATAGGGGACGACTTATCCGACTCCCAGAAGCAAGAGCTGAGGCAGCTGTTGTACGATTTTAAGGACGTATTGTCTGACGTACCGGGCAGAACGTCCCTCATTAAGCACGACGTGAAGACGGGAAACTTCCCGCCAGTGCACAAAAGGCCGTACAGAATAGCTCAGTCGGCTAGAGCTAGTATTGAGGAGGAGCTGAACCGCATGGTAGACATGGGTATCGTGAGACCGTCAATCAGCCCTTACGCCGCACCCATCGTTGTCGTGAAGAAAGCCGATGGCACCCTTCGTTTCTGTGCGGATTATAGGGCGCTGAACCAGGTGACAGAGTTTGACCCTTTTCCCATGCCCCGTATTGATGAGGTACTAGAGAGTGTTGGAAATGCCAAGGTGATTTCCACCATACACCTTACCTCAGGATTCTGGCAGATACCTCTTACTGAAGAGGCAAAACTGAAATCCGCATTCGTCACCCCTTTCGGACACTTTCAGTTCGAAGTAATGCCTTTTGAAATGGTGAACAGTCCAGCAACGTTCACGAGGTTGATGTCCGTAGTGTTAGCAGGCTGTAAGCACGCGAGGGCATAATATGGATGATGTCGTTATCTTTAGCCCATCGTGGGAACACCACATCGAGGATTTGAACGATGTGCTTTTGCGTGTGAGGTCTGCGGGTCTTACTGCAAAGCCCTCGAAATGTGAGATCGGTCGTTCTGAACTGCCCTACCTCGGATTCGCCATTGGAGGGGGCACCCTCAAGCCGCAAAAGAAAAAGATCAAAGCGATCCAGGAGTTCCCTAGGCCGCAAACCAAGACCGATGTTCGCGCCATTCTCGGAATGTTTGGGTATTACCGTCGGTTTCTGCCCTCCTTCGCGGAAATTTAGGCACCTCTAAGCGACCTGACGAAGAAAGCTTGCTCAAACAAGGTACAGTGGTCTCCCGAGTGTGAGTTAGCTTTTCAGACATTGAAAGACCGCATTTCCGCCGCACCAGTGCTGCAGAACCCAGACTTTTCGAAACCGTTTCTGGTCCAGACCGATGCTTCAGAAAAAGGTCTGGGTGCCGTTTTGTCGCAATCGGGGACGGCGGTGAGGAACACCCGGTAGTGTTCCTCAGTCGGAAACTTCGCGGCGCCGAGACACGTTACTCCACCGTGGAGAAGGAGTGTTTGTCGATCGTATGGGCTGTGGACCTACTTCACCCCTACCTGTATGGTCGAAAGTTCACCGTCCAAACGGATCATCAGCCCCTAAAGTGGTTAGACCGGTTGACAGACAAGAACAACCGTCTGCTGCGCTGGAGTTTGATGCTGCAGCGGTATCAGATCAAGTTCCAGCACCGAGCCGGGTCCAAAAGCGCTAACGCGGACGGTCTGTCGCGCCCGTCAGACGCCTGAATCAAAAGGCAATTAATATTACAGTAAGCTTGTCGAAACATCGGACTCTATTTAGGCACTGATATGTGCATTGTGATATATCTCTACACTTTTGTTGATTATGATTTAAACCTCTGACGTGCTTTAATCATGGTGGGGGGTGTCAAGATGTAGAGATATTCAGGGTCCGGTGGAATCAGTAATTAGGGTGTGACTGTTGCAGCGTGAGAATGTTTACCGTAGTGCAGAGATGCAGCCGGGATGTGGTGAAGGCTTAGCAATTAGTTAAGGCGGGGGCAGGGGTCTGTTTACTGTCCACTGTCAGATGTCATAGATCAAGGGTCGGGTAGTTTTAATCAAGATAGAAAGGAAGGGTGTAGAGTGTGAGAAAGGGGAAGAATGAGGCAGTTGAGAGCTGGCGGCCGGCAGAGAAGGACTGTAAACTAGAATAAAGAAAACTGAAAAGAAGTTTGGTGTATTGTTTTTAAAGGAGAGAGGAGAAGCCTTTCACAGACTGTCACCTACCTCTGTTAATTTACGCACGGTGGCGCAAGGATGATGTGTCTCGGACGCAGATGCACTGAATTTTAGTGCGCGGGAGCCCCTCGTTATATTTTCAGTACGTGATTTTGAGTTTTAATGCGACATAGATGCACTGACGCACTAAAACAAAAGCCCTGCATGAGCTTCAGTCGGCTTTTTCTTCTGTCCATCGTCAGTTGTTGTGTCTTTCCGCTCAGTAGACTTGACGCCGGCTGAGCACGCCATGAGGCTGAGTGAAAATATGTACTATGAGTAAATTTGGCGGACGGAAGTCTCGCGTTGTCTCACATGAAGACTGAGAACACCGAGAGAAGACCGCCAAGAATTACTTATACTATGATAAAGCGCAAACAACGCGCAAAAACTACTACACATCTCGGCGATTTTGCCGCGGGATTTTGACTTGTCAAAATGCGTGAATCGGGTCTGAAATGGGGGAAATTCACGCAAATTCCGTGATGGTAGGCAGGTCTGATATCGACGCATCTTCAGTGCCGCTGCGGAGAGCTTGTCAACGGTTCAAGTTGGTTGGTTAGTTCGGGTTAACGTCCACAGCACCGAGGTGATCATGGACGGCCCTGCGGACGGGCGGGTTATGGGGAACAGGGAAATCTATTGCATACAACTACACACAGGTCTAGCTATGCCGGTTCCGCATTTGGACACACGGGACTGACAATCCAGTTCAGCACACGTCCAGTCATCTCGGACTTCAAGGTAACGTGACAATGCCGACTCCAGTCCACTCCGTTCTAGAACTGAATACAACGCGTTCAGTGAGAGAAACAGCTAAAAATAGACTGAAACGCCAGCTACCGGGGCCGGCCGGGGCCGGAAAGATTCAGTTGGAACCGACCGGCGGCGATTCCCTTCGCTCTCCTGCTCCGACGTTTAACTCACTCTACCCCAACACCGAAATCCCCAAATTTTGCCTTTGTCCTCTGAAGACTGCACTCTAGTGCAGGACATAGATCGACCATGATAGTTCAAGGTTGATGCCAGAATAGATTGGCGCCCATAGGCGCCAAGCTATTCTGGCATCACCCTTGAACTATCATGGTCGATCCTTATCTTGCTGTGGTGTGTCTGGGGTAGAAAGAGTTAACCACCTGAGCTATTCAAGTTAGTCGGACGCTGCTGAGAGCTGTCGCCGTACTGAGTGTACGGTGGAAAATCTTCGACCAGATAGACTGGCCATAGCGGCCGCCCACACTTAACCTATTTTTAGACTGACTGACAAATAAACCCAGGACTGAGTAGTGTGCTCAAGTTAAACTGAAATGACTTATATTGTCAGTGCTGGTGTTAACTCGCTGACTTAACCCATATCATACTGTGGCGGCTTCAATCATTTATCGCCAAACTTATGACCGGTTAGTGTTAGGGGTAGTTTGGGTTATGAGACTGATAGGGTTCTAGCGGGTTAGGTAACGCGCCGGATTGCGCCAGACTTTAGTTGACTAAAATAGGCGCCAAGCTATTCTGGCACTACCCTTGAACTAAAGTCTATATCCTTATCTGTTAGTACTATAATGTAGCTTGCATATGGTAGTGTACAAATTTGAAGCTTTTAGTATGATATGGGTTAAGTCAGCGAGTTAACACCGGCACAATATAAAGTTCAGTTTAAGCACGCGCTATTCATGGGTTTATTTGTCAGTCTAAAAATAGGCTCAGTGTGGGCGGCCAATTGGCCCACTCACTCACTAGAATTCAATGGCCGGGCAAATTCAATAAGCGCCGCAGTGGCCTTCAATCATTTATCGCCAAACTTGTGACAGGTTAGGCCGGGCTAGGGTTAGTTTGGGTTAGACTGACAGGGTTCTAGCAGGTTAGGTAATCCCACTCTGGACAAAGACTCGCACTGAGCCGACCGTCACAGCAATAAAACACAACAAACCCCTTCACACCTCACCCATGATAAAAAGTCGCAGTGGATACTAAAACAATTGCTGCTGCAAAACTGAAGGGGGGGAATTTACTACATGCACCGGAAGCCTGTCAGTCCTCCCCGGCTGTGGCCTGTATGTGCGACAGTTTTTCATCGTTATTGCAAAAACAATTTCACACTTAATGAGGCTGGCACTGTCATCTTACCGTATTTGAAGGCGGCCACGCCGGTATATCGCGCGATGACCGAAGACACGATGCCGCCGCGTCCGTGTCCTGACATCCTCAGTACTGATTTCGGGCGGGGATCTCAGGTGTACTGACAGAAGTGTACCTGACTGACTAAGTCCAATGAGTCACGTTCTGTCTCCTCGAAACTGCTACTGAAATGGTTTTACGTGGTTGGGGCAAAACCGAATGAAGTTTATGCCTGTCCGAGTCCGTCCACCTCACTGAAGTTTTGCACACTGACCGCGTTGAGCCGCTGCGCGCGCTAGCCGGCCGCGCCTCCGACTCAGTGCCGCGGTTGGTTGGTTGGTTGGTTAGTTCGGGTTTAACGTCCACAGCACCGAGGTGATCATGGACGGCCCTGACGGGCGGGTTATGGGGGACAGGGAAATCTATTGCCCGCTATGGAGTACGACCTGAACACTGATCAACTCAGGCGCACTCCAACTGTGCCACTTTGATTTACAGGACCTTTCAACGGACATGCTATTGAACAAATCGTTTTTCCCCCTGGATTGCGAGTCCAGCTACCGGGGCCGGTCAGCTCCGCGGCCGCTGGACAGCATGGTGACTGGCAAGCCGGCCTTGTTCACATCTGAGTCAATCGGATTTGTAACTGTGAAAAAGGCTGCGTCCCAGCCTGGCAAGCCGCAAAAGACCATCGGGCGACGTCAGGCGCACTGAGCGGTTGGCCCGCGCACGTCAGCCCACTGCGGCCGACTGACCACGCCAGCCCAAAGAGCTCTGCTTACTGGGGAGATATCGGGTGTGGACACTGAGTTCTCAACCCGGGCTCACTGAGACTCCAAAAAGCCTGGGCAGTTTGCTGTCTGACTCAACTCGCTTCAAGATCAGACTGATGCCGCGCTCTCATCAAGTTAGTCAGTCATCTCAGTGTTCTTGTACACCAAAACGCTTCCGCCACCAGAAACGCCCGCCACTACTCCCCACGCCGCCACCCCACCTCCGACTGCCACCGCAACACCGCCACCCACCCCGCCCGTTCCAACGCCATACACCCAGACCCAAGATCAACTGGCCGCCACCACCGCCACCTAATATCCCCAGACCCTGCCACAACCGGCCACGGTTTCTCCGGCCGACACCACCACCCCCGCCACCACTCCTGCAAGACCTGTTAGAGTGGCTGGCCTACCACCACCACCCTCCAGCCTGGCACTAAGCAACGGTCCCCCGGCCACACCACCCGCCTCCTCTACCACCAACCACCCGGCCCCGGCAAGAACACCAGCCGCTGAGCGTCGGAGTGACAGACAGACAGATCGACACCCTCCCCCCCCCCCCGGCCCCCCCCCCCCCGCCCCCCCCCCCCCCCGGGACGAAATCAGCGAGAGCTGGAAGTCCATGTCCCTTTTAAATATCATCATCATCACTGTGAGTCATGGACCCTAGAGTGACACGCGCCTTAGATGCCGCGCTCTTATCAAGTTAGTCAGTCATCTCAGTGTTCTTCTACACTGTGAGTCATGGACCCTAGAGTGACACGCGCCTTAGATGCCGCGCTCTTATCAAGTTAGTCAGTCATCTCAGTGTTCTTCTACACTGTGAGTCATGGACCCTAGAGTGACACGCGCCTTAGATGCCGCGCTCTTATCAAGTTAGTCAGTCATCTCAGTGTTCTTCTACACTGTGAGTCATGGACCCTAGAGTGACACGCGCCTTAGAGTCTGAAATAGCTCAGGCGGTTAAACGTCGGAGCAGGAGAGCGACTGAAGGGAATCGCCGGATTCTGGGTTCAAATCCCGTCCCGGCCCCGGTAGCTGGATTCACGATCCAGGGGAAAAACGGATTTTGGTTCACTAGTAGTATGAAGGGTTAGTGCCAGGTTAGTAGCTTGGCACATGAAGCCAATATGGCTCTATCCATGCCGGGGTTTTATATTGGTGTGAGGGAGTAAATTGTTTTTGTTGCAAAATGAGGGAAAAATGTCACGTTTTGGTTGTGTTTTGTTTGCGGGGTCAAGTTGTTGGGGGTCATGTCTAGTGGGTCATATCTAGTGGGTCATGTCTAGTGGGTCATGTCTAGTGGGTCATGTCTAGTGGGTCATGTCTAGTGGCAATTGTAGGTTCCGATCACACCATCACCTAGTCAAATTTATAATAATTGTGACATGTTGTTTTAATGATGTAAGCCTCAAAATGGACTGCCAGTGCTATAGAAAATGTCTGAAGGCACATAAGTTTTGTTGTTTTTTTTTTTTTTTTTTTTTTTTTTTTTTTTGGGGGGGGGGGGGGGGGGGGGCAGGGGGCGATTTCACGGAAATGGCCTTTTACTGGGCGCACAAATACCTTCACTATGAGCCAGAGATTTAATATTTTTTCGTTCTGTTTTTTTTAATTTTTGTTGGGTTTTTTTTGGCAGAGAACGTAGAAGGTGTGCCTTAACATAATACTGCCTGATTTGGGCTTCCGGGAGGAATTTTGATTTAACTTAGAGGAAAATGTTTCTCAACCTCATTTTAACATCCGCGAAAAAAGTGAATTGCGCCATCGGCTATATCTCTGGTGTGTTCCTAAGGATTTTAGGGGAAAATGGCTTAAACATCTCAGGACATACTAAGGTACACTTTGAAACCCATCTTATTGAGTAATGGGGGGTAGGGGTGGGGGGGGAGGGGGGGTACTGACGGTAGCCAGGACTGCCTTACAGAGTAAAATCTGAGTTCAAGTTGGCGACTGCATCAAATCTCAGACTTGTGAAGCGATATCAAGTATCGGAATATGACACACAATATGAGAAAAAACAAAGAAAATTCGCAGCTGATTTTTGAAATTATATCTCCAGCAACTGCAGAAACTTTAGGAAATGTGCACCGGATACGTTTCAGAATTATATACTGACGTCCACACATAGTTTCATGTATTACTATTAGGCAACTGTGCACCGTCTCGTCTGCATGTAATCGTACTTTTTCGGAAATATCTTCCCTTAGCCGTAGGATGAACACAGGGGCGATCTCTGCAAAAAGCTGTATGATCTTCAACAACCTTTTGTACATGAGAATCTATGCCTCTTGTAGACGGGGGGGGGGGGGGGGGGGGTGGTGGTTTCCGGCTGGATATGTAAATCTCTTGGCTTGACTTCGCGAACGAAGATTTTATAGGAGTTGCCCACGACGTCTGCAGGCTTGTTCGTGGCTGCGGAGGCCAATCCGAGACAGGCAGGTTCGACCGCAGTGACTGCAGGGGAAGGTCTGGCCAGGGTTCTGAGCTGCGGCATCTCTGTTTTTTCTCCTGAGCCGCTTGTCCTTAAGGCTAGCTCTGCGAGAGTCCTCAAAGGAGACAGCTGCCTTGTAAATGGTGGAGCGCCAGGTGTCACGGTCCGCAGCAAGCGAAGACCACTGGCGGTGGTCGATTTGGCAGGCACTAAGCGACTTCTTGAGACAGTCTTTGTATCTCTTCTTTGGTGCCCCTCTGTCACGGTGTCCAGTAGCAAGCTCGCCGAACAGGGTGATCTTTGGTAGGCGATGATCCTCCATCCTGGAGACATGCCCCGCCCAGCGGAGCTGTGTCCGCAGCAGCAAAGCCTCGATGCTCACAGTTTCAGCCTGTTCAAGGACCTCGACGTTGGTGACATAGTCACTCCAGTGAATGCCCAGGATGGTACGCAGGCAGCGCTGGTGGAAGCGTTCGAGGAGTCGTAGTTGGCTGCGGTAGAGGGCCCAGGACTCGGAACCATACAGCAGGGTGGTGAGGACCACAGCTCTGTACACGCTGAACTTGGTGCCTGTTTTCAGCTGTTGATTGTGCCACACCCGCTTGAAAAGTCGCCCGAAAGCACTGTTCGCTTTTGCCAGCCTGCTGTCAAGCTCCTTGTCCAGCTTGGCGTCCGACGTGATAATGCAGCCAAGGTAAGTAAACTGGTGCACTGACTTTAGTTCAGACTCGCCAATGGTGATGTGAGGAGGGCGATACACTGTCTTGGGTGCCGGCTGATGGAGGACCTCTGTCTTTTTCAGACTGACCTCGAGTCCAAAGAGCTGGGCAGCATCTGCGAAGCAAGACGTGATGCGCTGCAGGGCTCTCTCTGTGTGTGCAACGAGGGCAGCATCATCAGCAAAAAGCAGCTCACGAATCAGTTGGTCTAGGGTTTTCGTGTGGGCCTGCAGTCGTCTGAGGTTGAACAGGCTGCCATCGAGACGATACCTGATGTACACTGCATCGTCATCATCGAGGTCCGCTGTGGCCTGCTTCAACATCATGCTAAAAAAGATGGTGAAGAGGGTCGGTGCCAGCACGCAGCCCTGCTTTACGCCGTTGAGAATAGGGAATGGTTCTGAGAGGTCATTGTTGAGTCTGACCTGGCCTTGCTGGTCCTCGTGTAGCTGGACAATCATGTTGAGGAACTTTGGGGGACAGCCAAGTCGCTCCAGGATCTGCCACATGCCTTGCCTGCTCACAGTGTCGAACGCTTTTGTTAGGTCGACAAATGTTACGTACAGCCCTTTGTTCTGCTCGCGGCACTTCTCCTGTAGCTGTCTCAGCACAAAGACCATATCGGTGGTGCTCCTGTTTGCTCTGAAGCCACACTGGCCCTCTGGGAGTTGGTCTTCAGCGATGGCAGGTACCAGCCGATTCAGGAGCAGCCTTGCAAGGATTTTCCCAGCAATGGACAGCAGGGTAATTCCCCGATAGTTGGAACAGTCAGACTTCTCGCCTTTGTTCTTGTACAGGGTGATAACGACTGCGTCACGGAGATCTTTTGGTAGTGTTCCTTCCTCCCAGCAGCAGAGAAAGAGGTCATGGAGCTTGTTGTGCAGTGCTGTGCCTCCATGTTTCCAGATCTCTGGCGGTATTCCATCAATGCCTGCTGCTTTGCCACTCTTGAGCTGGTGGATGGCTGTGAGGGTCTCTTCAGCGGTGGGCGGTTCGTCCAATTCAACCTTTACTGGGAGGTGTGGGATTTGTAGGACGACTGCTTCTTGAACAGTGCGCTCAGCGCTGAAGAGGCTCTGAAAGTATTCCGACCAGCGGTTCAAGATGGAGGTATTATCTGTGAGGAGTGCCTGGCCATTCGCGCTTCGCAGGGGACTTTGTACCAGGTGCCTGGGGCCATACACTGCTTTCAGTGCTTCGTAGAAGCCCCTGTAGTCACCATTGTCAGCACAAAGCTGGGTCCTCTGTGCAAGTCTGGTCCACCACTCATTCTGGAGATCTCTGAGCTTGCGCTGGAGACTGCTGCAGACGAGGCGGAAGGCAGACTTCTTCACAGGGCAGGAAGGCTGGGCTAGGTGGGCCTGATGGGCGGCTCTTTTTTTTGCTAGGTGTTCCTGGATCTCTACATCGTTTTCGTCAAACCAGTCTTTGTTCTTCTTTCTGGCGAAACCCAAGACTTCTGCAGAGGATTTTGCAATAGCAGTTTTCAGTTGTTCCCAAAGTGTTTCAGGGGAGGAGTCTACTGGGTCCGCTGTGTCTTTGAGCCTGCGCTGTAAATCTGTTTGAAAGGCAGCTTTCACATCGTCACGCTGAAGGCTGGCAACATCAAGCTTTTTCTTGGGGGGGCCCCCATTTCTTGGGTTTTGGCTTGAAGTGGAGCCTGAGTTTGCAGCGGACAAGGCGGTGGTCAGTGTGGCACTCTGCGCTGGGCATCACTCTGGTGAGGAGGACGTCACTGCGGTCCCTCTGACGCACTAGGACATAGTCGATAAGGTGCCAGTGCTTGGAGCGAGGATGCATCCAGGTGGTCTTTCGACTGTCCTTTTGCTGAAAAGTAGTGTTGGTGATGACCAGTTGCTGCTCCGCACAGAACTCCAATAGTAGGCGGCCATTGTCGTTGCAGTTCCCCACGCCATGCTTGCCGAGGACTCCTTTCCAGGCTTCAGAGTCCTGGCCCACTCTGGCGTTGAAGTCGCCAAGGATGATGACTTTGTCGTCTGCAGGGGTACTCTGTAGGAGGCTGCGCAGGTCAGTGTAAAACTTGTCCTTTTCAGCAGGCTCTGCCAGGAGGGTTGGGGAGTACACACTGAGAAGGGTGACGTGCTGCTGGTGTCTCAGTGGGAGGCGCATGGACATGATGCGGTCTGAGTGGCCCGTTGGTAGGTTTTCCAGCTTAGTCGCAATGGATGTCTTGACCATGAAACCCACGCCTGAAAGCCGTCTTTCTGATGCAGGCCTGCCTGACCAGTAGAGGGTGTACCCAGCACCAAGTTCTTGGAGGCTGCCTTCGTCCGGAAGGCGTACTTCGCTGAGCGCGGCGATGTCGATGTTTAACCTCCGCAATTCATGGGCAATGAGGGCGGAGCGACGTTCAGGGCGTCCGCTGTCTGCTTTGTCGAGCATGGTTCGGACGTTCCAGCATGCTACGTTGAGTCCGGTCGTGGTCGTCATGAGAGTGGATCCGTTATTCTTTCTTGTTTTTTGACCGCAGGAGAAGATGCCCGTTGACCGCGGCTAGCCAACTGGGGTTGCGAGGGGACGAGCTTTGGTTAGGCCACCTTTTCTAGGCCCCTCTCCGTGTGGAGCAAGCAGTGCTGTCCCTAGAGAAGGCTGCTTGGTCGTTCAGGGTGTGCCGAGTGATGTTGTCATCCCCAGGTCAACATCAGGCGACCAATATCCTGAACCGCCTGCATGCAGGTTTGAGACTGCGGCTTCCAGTGACATCTTTCACCTGCCGTTTCGCCCCTCGCCCGTCGCTACAGGACTTGGAATGATCAGTGTCATGGTCCGTGGACGATTCCTAAAGCCTGCGCGGTGGAGCTTTTTGGTGGAGTGCAGTGTGCGCAGTACTGGCCCCACCCTTTAAACCCTTGGTTCATCTGCCATGGCCTAGCAAGCTGGGACGATGGCATCGAGGTCCTCGGGTCGTAGGTTTTATATCAGACTGTCCTTGTCCTAGTCTCTGGCTCAAAAGCCTTCCCCGGAGACACGGGGGCTTTGATGTCAGGGGTTTCCTCCCTTAGCCTTTCCGCAGCCAAGCGGCCAGGCCTGCAAGGCAGCAGGCGACTCGTGGAGGGCGGGGTCGTCTATGTCCCGTGCAGATGTGAACATCTGCCCACTGCCCCAATGATGTCAGGGGTTTCCTCCCTTAGCCTTTCCGCAGCCAAGCGGCCAGGCCTGCAAGGCAG
>BTPG01000007.1:185202252-185232199 GCA_036245525.1 Semisulcospira habei | reverse complement strand
CAAGTCACCAGACCTGAGGCGCTGGGCGTCAGGCCTGCCAACACGGCTCCTGAGGGTCTCCCCCACCAGAAAAGGATGCAGCTTGGTAACTGGTTTCTCCTTCATCTTGCTATGGACAATGAGGAAGCGAGGCCATACGGCCGACGCCTGAGGCGTCGCTTCCTCACAGTCTGAATCACTGTCATGTTCAAATTCGGTATGCCGTTTCTGTGCTAGTTTTTTTTTTTTTGTTTTATCCATATTATATTAGTAGAGATATTCATCCCCCGGGGGTCCCCGCCCGCCACCGAGCCCAACAAGGGAAAGTGCAACTGTCGGCAGGTCTCCAGCCGACGCACAATGGAGACTGCCCGAAAGATATACTCAAGGGGGTAAGCCCGATTGAACCGTTTGAGCCACCGCCTTCTATCACACCGTTGAATGCAGGGGAATACTGGCGTAAAGCACCTAATCAGGAGCAAAGGCTATAGCATGGTGCTCCGTATAGCAACCCGCATGTCAACAGTGGGATAGGGCTCAACGTGACAAGAGCCGATTGACTAGGCCGGTACGACTAGCCTCCCGTTTAGGCAGAAGTCAAGGCCAAAGTGGAGTGTTTCAGCCACCAGGATCCTCTTCTCCCCCGACATGGGTCTCCAAGCACGGCAAACACTTGGGATCCAAAGGACCAAAAAGTCACGAGTATTTTTAAGGACCAATCCAACATGGTACGACCTGGGTTAGCACAGCTCCTTAAAAACCGGACCAGTGAAAAGGCTGAACAACATATCTGTTGACATCAAGTCCTAATCCTGGACAAAGATGGCACCCGTCCGCTAGCCCACTCAGTCAGGGACCGAGTGGACTACCCACCTACACCACGTGGAGGCCGGTGCCGGGTAGGCAGGCGATTTACAGGACATTGTTGAATCAGTTATTAAAGTTTATCGTAAAACATTTTTTAACGATTGTATTATTTTCTATAACAAATGCTTTCTCGTAATGATTGCCTTTTTCATTTTTTTAATTACAAGGTTTTGTTTAACTCCCAGCGTACCCTTTTTTGTATTATGTTCTCTGCCAATAAGTAATTTCTGAAGCCAGTGTGCTTGCCACATATTGGCTTATAATGACACATTTATTGCTAAAAAAAAAAAAAAAAAAAAAGCCAGTTCTTTACACAAGTGAACCATATCTAGGTGGATATTGTCGCCTATAGTGTTTTTGCTGAAGTGGCAGCTGAAGTCGATATCCGTAGGCAAAGAGCTACTTATGGGTAAATGTATTGATTTTTTTCAACTTTCAGCTGCCTGTGTATAAATCTATCTTTGGAACATTTTGTACTTTGATTTAAAAAAATAAGCATTGCTTGTGCTTGAACTTTTTCACGGACAGCCGTTAATCTGATCACATTATAATAATAATAATAATAATAATAATAATAATAATACTGTTTATTTTCATTTGCCTTAAGAACATAAAGCATAGAAATGTGTGTTGGTGTCGTTACAATTACAAACATCACAGTCGACACACACACACACACACACACACACACACACACACACACACACACACACACACACACACACACACACAAAAAAAAAAAACCTCTATCACACAATTCAATGCTCTACTCACACTATCAAAACTTTAAAACTGAACAACTAATCTCACAAACCAATACGTACCCATTCGCACACCCACGCTCATTTCCCATACACACACACACACACACACACAACACACACGCCTATTAATCTAAAAAGTCTAAATTAATTAAGGTATATCGTTTAAAATGAAAACAGACTATCATAGAGTAAATATGTCACTAATTTAGTGATCACGGGTGTAAAACTAGTATATCGTAAGACTAGACTAATACTGATATGCACCATCTCTCAACCGTTGGGGGTGCGCCCTGCCGGGTAGGAGACTCATGGAGTCAACTCGACCAAAAGCACCACCAACAACCAAGGGGATAGCACAAGGGATGGGCGAGGGCGAGGTGCTCTGTAGGCGGGCCACACAATTCCATACACATACGCACACTCACTCAGTCATTCACGAAAACATCAGTCCTCGGCAATGAAACTCTATGATCGGCCCGCAGAGCACATCATCGCACGCTTATAAAACTGAAAGGGCTCGGACAGCACTAGGGTAAAAACTGTTACTAAAACGGTTTGTCCGTGCTTTGAGAGCAGAGTAGCGGCGACCAGATGGAAGCAGGTTAAAAAGACAGTTAGCCGGGTGTGTAGTGTCGCGTGCAATAAGCCCTGCATGTCTAAGCAGCCGCTGTTGGTACACACTGTCGAGACTTGGCATGTCTCTACCGACTATTTTAGATGCCGTCCTGACAACACGGTTCAGTCTGTGCTTATCCCGTGCAGACGCACTGCCATACCAGACCGCGATCGAGTGTGGTAAAAATGCCTTGTATACGTTTTTTTATCGTATTATTTTTCTTTTCTTTTTTTGTGTAGTCAGTGTGCTCACTGAGGCTTACTGCATAGTTCAGCTATTTTTGTTTCCTGCAAGCCTGACCGGAATTTAGTGTGTATTTACCGCCAGTAGTAAGAGGCGAGGCTGTGTAACACGGAAGAACGTTAAACAAAGGCCAGATGTTGTACTCAGTGACCGCACCTCGCCTAGGGTCGGTTTCTCCCTTCTTTTTAGAGCTCTGCTACGATGCCAGACAGCTGGTTACTGCGGAGTATTTTCCCTTGACAGGAGATTTGATTTGGGTTGTTAACTACGTAGTCTTGTAAAAGTACGATTTTTCATCTGCAAGAGGTTTTTGCAACAATATAGTGTTTGAAGTGCTCTAAGTGTTGGTAATAGTTTCAGAATTTATGAAAGCGTAGTCAGCTAGGAAAGTAATGATCTATCCCATGGAAAAGTGCCTCACCATTTTGTAACACGTAATGATTTTGGTCGGGCGAGCGACTTTCCTCTACCCGTCAGCTTTTCGGCTAGCGAAAAGCTCCCGCTGCTGTCGGCCTTTGGCTTAGACGGCGGTGTGGTACCTGTTCTGCGGAGATAGGTGGATTTGAGCGGTTGTTATCCACGATCGCTTCTACAGTTGCTGTTTCGACTTTGCCGTTTTTCCAGAGTTCTCTACAAACCAGCATTTTGGACTCTGTCATTTTTCTGAGCCCTCCCTTGAACGAGAATCCCAGACTCTGTCGTTTTTTTGAAGTCTTGGGACTTTGCCATTTTTCCGAGGTTTCCCTTTACAAAGGGCGCTTTAGACTTAGTCATTTTTTGGGGAGTCTTCGGACTCTGCCATTTTTCCAGATAGTTAGTTATAACGGGCGCTTCGGACTTTGCCATTTTTTTGGAGTCTTCGGACTCTGCCATTTTTCTGTAGTCTTCCTTGATAACGGGCGTCTCGGACTTTGTCGTTTTTCCGAGGCTTCCCAATACCAAAGGACGCTTTAGACTTAGCCATTTTTTTGGAGTCTTCAGACTCTGCCATTTTTCCGAGGTTTTCCTTTGTAGCGGGCGGCTCGGACTCTGTCGTTTTTCCGAAGCATCCCTCTACAAAGGACGTTTTGGACTCTGTTATTTTCTGGGCTCTTCTTTTGTAACAGGCGCCTCGGACTCTGTCGTTTTCCGAGGCTTCCCTTTTACAAAGGGGCGCTTTGGACTTAGTCATTTTTGTACAGGTCTTCCTTTAACAAAGGCCTCTCTGACTTAATTACTTTTATAGACTTTCTTTTATAAGGGCACTTTGGACTTTGTCATTTTTGCCGAGGCTTCCTTTTATCTAATGGCCTCTCCGACTTAGTTATTTTACTAGATTCTCCTTTGTTCGGACTTTGTCATTCTTTTTAGAGACACGACTTAGATATTAGTACTGTGCTGCGCTACTGTAGTAACACTTGAGTACATTGTGACCAGCAGAGAATATATTTTTCTCAAACGGCCTCATGCCGGGGCATTTGTTGTCGCTTTAGCCTTATTAGCCTGTACTGCAATATATATACGAAATGCGATCTTCGTTTCACATGTTTTATTGTAGTTAATATCGAGTGCGAGTGACTGTGCTTGTGTGTGTGAACTTGGCATCCTGACACGAGCAAACATTTACATACACATTCACCGGTCACACAAACATTGCACACGGTCAGCGACGCTACAGATTTTGGTGTCGAAGGCTGGGGTGAGGCGACATTACATAATTTTGGTGTCAGAAGGGCGACATTACATAATTTGGTGTGCAGAAGTGGGATTAGGCTGGCGCATTGTACTTTCAGATCGAGCAGATAAGAGTAGCGTGATAGGTCTCTGGTACTTAGCGGTCCGCAGTATATTACTGACTACGTACGTTCTATTTTTTTTTGTATTGGTTGTTGATACCGTCTAACGTTATTGATAGAGAAGTAAGACGACAGTTTTTTTTTTTCTTCTTAGAAACCGCAGACCAGGGTATAGTAGGAAGGACGGCTAAAAGTAAAAGTCGACAGCGGCAGCAGCAAAACGGATCGAAGAGCCGAGTACCATTCTGAAGTGGATGGGAAAAGCCGCAGCAGACTCTGAATTGACATAGACCTCGGTGGAGCATACACCGCATCGGAAAAGCTACATCACCGACGAACTTCAGTGACAATTGTTAGTTGGCACCATGTCTTCGGCGGATTCCGACGTAGAAGATTACGAAGTATACATCCCCGATAGGGAAGGGATCAGTATTTCCCATCCAGGCATGAGCGCAGCAGACCAAGCAGCAGTCGGGGTGATGGAGGGTACGACGCTATTTTACCAAGACAGTGGAGTTGGGCGGTCGCACGTAGGAGTGACCGCCAGCACGGCATGCGACAGACAGCGAGAATTAACGGAGCGAACTAGGAAACGACGACAAGAAATGGAAAAGCAGATCGCCGAGCTGAGTACCATCCTGGAGCGGATGGGAAAAGCGGCCACAGACACTACCGAGGGAACATACCCAGACAGACACTACCGAGGGAACATACCCAGACAGACACTACCGAGGGAACATACCCAGACAGACACTACCGAGGGAACATACCCAGACAGACACTACCGAGGGAACATACCCAGACAGACACTACCGAGGGAACATACCCAGACAGACACTACCGAGGGAACATACCCAGACAGACACTACCGAGACGCTGACGCTGTAGAATACGCAGCGAAACCGAAAACCTTCGGTGTGAGCAGACGTGCCAGCGGGCAGTTAATACGAGCAGATATTGAACAACCGAAGCAAGACGTCATCCCATGTCACGAGGGCAGGGGAAGCTCTTTGCGCTGGGCAGGTAATCACGGGGAGATCGGCCGTCATCCCCGAGAGTTCGACTTGCCCAGGGCGGGTGATGAGTAGCGAGGAAGAAGGGGACTCGGTTTCAAGCCATTGGAGTAAAGGATCGGCGCGAAATGTAGGGAGCTCATCCCGAAGAATGAGGTCTTATACATTTTCCCGAACAGCGACTGGTACGATCGGGGGGAACACACCGCCTGTTCCACTTCGGGTTTCGAGGTCACCCGGGCGCGCAACTTTAGGCCCCAGGATAGGGGCCTGGGACCTCGGCAGTGGTGCGAGACGTATCGGGCCGTCGTCGGTAAGATCCACTGGTACAGTGGTGGGAGACGAAGGATATCTCCCGGAAAATTCCACTGGTGGCGGGGGTGCAGGGACGAGCCTGAGGACAGGCCGAGGCTGCACACTTAGTAACCGATGGCCACTTGCGAACTCCAATGATGCGAACCGAGTACGGCATCAGCCCCCTAAGAAAGCCAAGAAAGCCCCGGACTACAACGGAAAGTCAAGTTTCCATGACTTTCGAGTATAATTCGAGATGGTTGCCAAAACGAACCAGTGGGATGAGGAAGAGATGGCAACAGAGCCGGCGACGAGTCTAAGAGACCTGGCAGTGAGCGTATTAGCTGACTTCTGCCCGAAGAGCAGTAGTGTGACTACCAGGCCCTCGTTCAAGCTCTGAAGCCAGACACGGACCAGTTGATCAGACGGAAATTCACAGAGAAGAACTCAAAACTAGACTCAAGAAAAGGGGAGAGTCACTGACTGAACTCGCCCAGGATTGGAACTTAAGGACCGTACGCAAGGCATACCTCTGTGGGTCTATGCTACACTATGGGACCAGTTAACGCTAGAGGCGTTCTTTGACTCCATGAACGACACAGAGCTTGAGTGGAGCGTGCGGCAAGAATGGCGACATAGCAGCCACAGCGGCCAACTATCTCAGGCCGCTGTACACTCAGAAAAGCTGCCAGAAAGGGAAGGACCTGACTACGAATGATGAAGAATGCGAGGAAACGGGCGTTGGTGGAGGCTGTCCGGACGCGGAACTGCCCCCATCCCCCTTTCTACGCCGGAGCAAGAGAGCAACTAAACTACCTCAGCGGTTTCTCGACTTAGCGGATCCGTGGTCGGTCATCATCACCGAATCGGCGACACAGGCGGACGGAGTGAGTTCCTGCTGCACAAGTCCGGGAGGCAGGGTATAGCCCGCGCCCGGCCGAAGAGGATTAGAAGCCGGGGAGGCAGGGTGGCCCGCGCCCCGCAAGACAACCAACGCTGCAGGACCAAGGACCTTCGTCGCAACGTCTTAGAACACGGAATTTGTTAGTGTAACTGTGTAGCGTAAGTGAGTTAAGTTAGAAAAAGAAACACTTTAGGACTGGTAAGATTAAGCAAGTGAATACTTTGGACAAGATTTGGAAAATATTTGGAAACAAGAAAAATCAACGTGAGTGACATGACTTTTTCAGTGAACAGTGTTAATTGAACTTCAAGATCATTCAAGGACTTTCGCCGACACCCACGGATAGATCGATACGGGTAACCGCGTGCCTTATACACTTCATTATTTTTTTTAATTTTCTTGTTTGCAGCCGGGCGAGTTTTGGTTTTGCATGACGTGGTTGTTTTTATGCTGAATATTGATTTTTGTTGTTGCTTATATTGGTGATTAGGTAATCGTAGCTATCGAATCTATATTTGCAGGCTTAGTAGTGATGTAGTTTGATTTTTTGTTGATCTTATTTTGCTGGTCGAATTGTTTTCTCTCGACCGACACCTGTGTCAGACGACACACCTGAGGTTCGTCGACGATATTTTTTTTTTTACCAGGTGTTTTGTTTTTACCTGGGTGGATTCTTTTGTGGTGACTGTCACCTTAAAATGGGTGTATCGGGTTTAATAATGCGTTTTTTTATAATTGGTTTGGTGTGCTTTGTAACGGCATACGTTTGGATTATGTAACCGTAGTTTTAGTTGATTTTTTTGTGCATGATGGTGTTTAGGTTTTGATTTTTGGTTTTGTTGTTTGCTTTGAAGTGTGAGATAATGATTGATTGTGATCGTTTGCACTGAATACCTGAGGTACTATGGTATTGGAGTCAGTTGTAACACGTTAGTCAGGTGTTTTTTTGGTTATTGCAACGGCGATTTTTTTTTTTTTTAAGTTGTGTTGCCGTATGACAATTCAAGTTGGTAGAACTGTGTTTTGTCGCGCAGCGACTTGTGAACCAATACTTGAATTGATTTGTGTGCGTGTTTTTTTCTTTGTATGCCTTGGTTGTTTTTGTAGTCATTTTTACCACTGTGTTTATAGTATGTGTTTTTTTTTCGATTGAGGACAATCGCTGAGGAAGCGGGGGGTAGTGTGGTAAAAATGCCTTGTATACGTTTTTTTATCGTATTATTTTTCTTTTCTTTTTTTGTGTAGTCAGTGTGCTCACTGAGGCTTACTGCATAGTTCAGCTATTTTTGTTTCCTGCAAGCCTGACCGGAATTTAGTGTGTATTTACCGCCAGTAGTAAGAGGCGAGGCTGTGTAACACGGAAGAACGTTAGACAAAGGCCAGATGTTGTACTCAGTGACCGCACCTCGCCTAGGGTCGGTTTCTCCCTTCTTTTTAGAGCTCTGCTACGATGCCAGACAGCTGGTTACTGCGGAGTATTTTCCCTTGACAGGAGATTTGATTTGGGTTGTTAACTACGTAGTCTTGTAAAAGTACGATTTTTCATCTGCAAGAGGTTTTTGCAACAATATAGTGTTTGAAGTGCTCTAAGTGTTGGTAATAGTTTCAGAATTTATGAAAGCGTAGTCAGCTAGGAAAGTAATGATCTATCCCATGGAAAAGTGCCTCACCATTTTGTAACACGTAATGATTTTGGTCGGGCGAGCGACTTTCCTCTACCCGTCAGCTTTTCGGCTAGCGAAAAGCTCCCGCTGCTGTCGGCCTTTGGCTTAGACGGCGGTGTGGTACCTGTTCTGCGGAGATAGGTGGATTTGAGCGGTTGTTATCCACGATCGCTTCTACAGTTGCTGTTTCGACTTTGCCGTTTTTCCAGAGTTCTCTACAAACCAGCATTTTGGACTCTGTCATTTTTCTGAGCCCTCCCTTGAACGAGAATCCCAGACTCTGTCGTTTTTTTGAAGTCTTGGGACTTTGCCATTTTTCCGAGGTTTCCCTTTACAAAGGGCGCTTTAGACTTAGTCATTTTTTGGGGAGTCTTCGGACTCTGCCATTTTTCCAGATAGTTAGTTATAACGGGCGCTTCGGACTTTGCCATTTTTTTGGAGTCTTCGGACTCTGCCATTTTTCTGTAGACTTTCTTTTTCAGACCAAATTATGTAATGTCGCCCTTCTGACACCAAAATTATGTAGTGTCGCCTTTCTGACACCAAAATTATGTAATGTCGCCTCACCCCAGCCTTCGACACCAAAATCTGTAGCGTCGCTGACCGTGTGCAATGTTTGTGTGACCGGTGAATGTGTATGTAAATGTTTGCTCGTGTCAGGATGCCAAGTTCACACACACAAGCACAGTCACTCGCACTCGATATTAACTACAATAAAACATGTGAAACGAAGATCGCATTTCGTATATATATTGCAGTACAGGCTAATAAGGCTAAAGCGACAACAAATGCCCCGGCATGAGGCCGTTTGAGAAAAATATATTCTCTGCTGGTCACAATGTACTCAAGTGTTACTACAGTAGCGCAGCACAGTACTAATATCTAAGTCGTGTCTCTAAAAAGAATGACAAAGTCCGAACAAAGGAGAATCTAGTAAAATAACTAAGTCGGAGAGGCCATTAGATAACAGGAAGCCTCGGCAAAAATAACAAAGTCCAAAGTGCCCTTTATAAAAGAAAGTCTATAAAAGTAACTAAGTCAGAGAGGCCTTTGTTAAAGGAAGACCTGTACAAAAATGACTAAGTCCAAAGCGCCCCTTTGTAAAAGGGAAGCCTCAGAAAAACGACAGAGTCCGAGACGCCCTTCAAAAGGATAGCTATCTAAGAAAAATGACAGAGTCCGAAGACTCCAAAAAAATGGCTAAGTCCGACGCACCCCTGGTAAAGGAAATCTAGAAAAATGTTAGAGTCCAAAAGGTCCTTTGATAAAGGGAAGCCTCAGAAAAATGGCAAAGTCCGAAGCGCCCGTTATAAAGGAAAACCTCGGAAAAATGGCAGAGTCCGAAGACGCCAAAAAAATGGCTAAGTCTAAAGCGCCCTTTGTAAAGGGAAACCTCGGAAAAATGGCAAAGTCCGAAGCGCCCGTTACAAAGCAGAGCCGCCAGAAAAATGGCAAAGTCCGAAGCGCCCGTTATAAAGGAAAACCTCGGAAAAATGGCAGAGTCCGAAGCGCCCGTTATAACTAACTATCTGGAAAAATGGCAGAGTCCGAAGACTCCAAAAAAATGACTAAGTCTAAAACGTCCTTTGATATTGGGAAACCTAAAAAAACGACAAAGTCCGAGACGCCCGTTATCAATGAAGACTCCCCCAAAAATGGCAGAGTCCGAAGACTCCAAAAAAATGACTAAGTCTAAAGCGCCCTTTGTAAAGGGAAACCTCGGAAAAATGGCAAAGTCCCAAGACTTCAAAAAAACGACAGAGTCTGGGATTCTCGTTCAAGGGAGGGCTCAGAAAAATGACAGAGTCCAAAATGCTGGTTTGTAGAGAACTCTGGAAAAACGGCAAAGTCGAAACAGCAACTGTAGAAGCGATCGTGGATAACAACCGCTCAAATCCACCTATCTCCGCAGAACAGGTACCACACCGCCGTCTAAGCCAAAGGCCGACAGCAGCGGGAGCTTTTCGCTAGCCGAAAAGCTGACGGGTAGAGGAAAGTCGCTCGCCCGACCAAAATCATTACGTGTTACAAAATGGTGAGGCACTTTTCCATGGGATAGATCATTACTTTCCTAGCTGACTACGCTTTCATAAATTCTGAAACTATTACCAACACTTAGAGCACTTCAAACACTATATTGTTGCAAAAACCTCTTGCAGATGAAAAATCGTACTTTTACAAGACTACGTAGTTAACAACCCAAATCAAATCTCCTGTCAAGGGAAAATACTCCGCAGTAACCAGCTGTCTGGCATCGTAGCAGAGCTCTAAAAAGAAGGGAGAAACCGACCCTAGGCGAGGTGCGGTCACTGAGTACAACATCTGGCCTTTGTCTAACGTTCTTCCGTGTTACACAGCCTCGCCTCTTACTACTGGCGGTAAATACACACTAAATTCCGGTCAGGCTTGCAGGAAACAAAAATAGCTGAACTATGCAGTAAGCCTCAGTGAGCACACTGACTACACAAAAAAAGAAAAGAAAAATAATACGATAAAAAAACGTATACAAGGCATTTTTACCACACTACCCCCCGCTTCCTCAGCGATTGTCCTCAATCGAAAAAAAAACACGCTATAAACAGTGGTAAAAATGACTACAGAAACAACCAAGGCATGCAAAGAAAAAACTTAAAAACACACGCACAAAAACCAATTCAAATCCTGGTTCACAAGCCGCTGCGCGACAAAACCCAGTTCTTACCAACTTGAATTGTCATACGGCAACACAACTTTAAAAAAATCGCCGTTGCAACAACAAAAATAACCACCTGACCAACGTGTTACAGGCTAGCCCCAAATACCATGGTACCTCAGGTATTTAGTGCAAACGATCACAATCAATCATTATCTCACACTTCAAAGCAAACAACAACAGTGAAAACCAAAAATCAAAACCTAAACACCATCATGCACAAAAAAAAATCAACTACGGTTACATAATCCAAACTATGCCTTTACCAAGCATACCAAAAAAAACAATCATAAAAAAATTAATGCTTTTTTAAAAAACCAACACACCCACTGATTTTAAGGTGACGGTCATTACAACACACTGGTCCCAAAAGAATCCACCCAGGTGAAACAAAACACCTGGTAACAGAATGTCGTCGACGAACCTCAGGTGTTTCGTCTGACACACGGGTGTCGGTCGAGGAAAAAAAAACCATTCGACCGGCAAAATACAACCAACAAAAATCAAACTACATCACTACTAAGCATGCAGATATAGATTCGATAGCTACGATTACGTAATAGCCAATATAAGCAAGAAAACTTATTCAGCATAAAAACAACCACGTCATGCAAAACCAAACTCGCCCGGCTGCAAACAAGAAAATTAAAAAAATAATGAAGTGTATAAGGCACGCGGTTACCCGTATCGATCTATCCGTGGATGTCGGCGAAAGTTCTTGAATAATCTTGAAGTTCAATTAACACTGTTCACTGAAAAAGTCATGTCACTCACGTTGATTTTTCTTGTTTCCAAATATTTTCCAAATCTTGTCCAAAGTATTCACTTGCTTAATCTTACCAGTCCTAAAGTGTTTCTTTTTCTAACTTAGCTCACTTACACTACACAGTGACACTAACAAATTTCCGTGTTAGTCTAAGACGTCACGACGAAGGTCCTTGGTCGGCCCTGAAGCGTTGGTTGTCTTGCGGGGCGCGGGCCACCCTGCCTCCCCGGCTTCTAATCCTCTTCGGCCGGGCGCGGGCTATACCCTGCCTCCCGGACTTGTGCAGCAGGAACTCACTCCGTCCGCCTGTGTCGCCGATTCGGTGGTGATGACCGACCATGGATGGCCAAGTCGAGAAACCGCCGAGGTAATTTACGTGCTCTCTTGCTCCGGCGTAGAAAGGGAGATGGGGCAGTTCCGCGTCCGGACAGCCTCCACCATCGCCCGTTTCCTCGCATTCTTCATCATTCGTGGTCAGGTCCTTCCCTGTCTGGCAGCTTTTCTGAGTGTACAGCGGCCTGAGATAGTTGGCCGCTGTGGCTGCTATGTCGCCATTCTTGCCGCACGCTCCACTCAAATTCTGGGCGAGTTTAGTAAGTGACTCTCCCCTTTTCTTGAGTCTAGTTTTCAGTTCTTCTCTGTGAATTTCCGTCTGATCAACTGGTCCATGTCTGGCTTCAGAGCTTGAACGAGGGCCCGGTAGTAACAATACTGCTCTTCGGGCAGAAATCAGCTAATACGCTCACTGCCAGGTCTCTTAGACTCGTCGCCGGCTCTGTTGCCCTCTCTTCCTCATCCCACTGGTTCATTTTTGGCAGCTATCTCGAATTGTACCCGAAAGTCATGGAAACTTGACTTCCCGTTGTAGATCGTGTCTTTCTTGGCTTTCCTAGGGAGCTGTTCTCGTACTCGGTTCGCATCATTGAAGTTCGCAAGTGTCCATCGGTAACCCGTGCAGCCATGTGACAGACAGCGAGAATCAGCGGAGCAAGAGGTTTTTGCAACAATATAGTGTTTGAAGTGCTCTAAGTGTTGGTAATAGTCTTAGAATTTACAAAAGCGTATTTAGCTAGGAAGGTAATGTTCTATCGCATGGAAAAGTGCTTCACCATTTTGTAACACGTAATGATTTTGGTCGGGCGAGCGACTTTTTCGCTACCCGGGAGCTTTTCGGCTAGCGAAAAGCTCCCGCTGCTGTCGGCCTTTGGCTTAGACGGCGGTGTGGTACCTGTTCTGCGGAGATAGGTGGATTTGAGCGGTTGTTATCCACGATCGCTTCTACAGTTGCTGTTTCGACTTAGCCGTTTTTCCAGAGTTCTCTACAAACCAGCATTTTGGACTCTGTCATTTTTCTGAGCCCTCCTTTGAACGGGAATCCCGGACTCTGTCGTTTTTTTGGAGTCTTCGGACTTTGCCATTTTTCTGGCGGCTCTCCTTTATAACGGGCGCTCCGGACTCTGCCGTTTTTTTTTTTTTGTAGTCTTCCTTTGTAACGGGCGCTTCGGACTTTGCCATTTTTCCGAGGTTTCCCTTCACAAAGGGCGCTTCTGACTGCCATTTTTCCGAGGTTTCTCTTTTACAAAGGGCGCTTCGGACTTAGCCATTTTTGGGGAGTCTTCGGACTCTGCCATTTTTCCAGATAGTTAGTTATAACGGGCGCTTCGGACTTTGCCATTTTTTTGGAGTCTTCGGACTCTGCCATTTTTCTGTAGTCTTCCTTGATAACGGGCGTCTCGGACTTTGTCGTTTTTCCGAGGCTTCCCAATACCAAAGGACGCTTTAGACTTAGCCATTTTTTTGGAGTCTTCAGACTCTGCCATTTTTCCGAGGTTTTCCTTTGTAGCGGGCGGCTCGGACTCTGTCGTTTTTCCGAAGCATCCCTCTACAAAGGACGTTTTGGACTCTGTTATTTTCTGGGCTCTTCTTTTGTAACAGGCGCCTCGGACTCTGTCGTTTTCCGAGGCTTCCCTTTTACAAAGGGGCGCTTTGGACTTAGTCATTTTTGTACAGGTCTTCCTTTAACAAAGGCCTCTCTGACTTAATTACTTTTATAGACTTTCTTTTATAAGGGCACTTTGGACTTTGTCATTTTTGCCGAGGCTTCCTTTTATCTAATGGCCTCTCCGACTTAGTTATTTTACTAGATTCTCCTTTGTTCGGACTTTGTCATTCTTTTTAGAGACACGACTTAGATATTAGTACTGTGCTGCGCTACTGTAGTAACACTTGAGTACATTGTGACCAGCAGAGAATATATTTTTCTCAAACGGCCTCATGCCGGGGCATTTGTTGTCGCTTTAGCCTTATTAGCCTGTACTGCAATATATATACGAAATGCGATCTTCGTTTCACATGTTTTATTGTAGTTAATATCGAGTGCGAGTGACTGTGCTTGTGTGTGTGAACTTGGCATCCTGACACGAGCAAACATTTACATACACATTCACCGGTCACACAAACATTGCACACGGTCAGCGACGCTACAGATTTTGGTGTCGAAGGCTGGGGTGAGGCGACATTACATAATTTTGGTGTCAGAAGGGCGACATTACACGAGAATGTCAACACACTCTCGATCGCGGCCCAGTAGAAGTGCACCATGCCAGTTCTGCTCACACCAAAAGCCCTCAGCCTTCTCAAAAAAAGCTTGACAAATTCAGCCAGTATTATTGGTGAAGAGAGAAATTTAATACGTGTCAGTATAAGTACATGTTAACTGTTGACAGTTTGGACACAATAAGCAGTACGTGTAATATTGTCTATCGAAGGTGTCAGTGTTGTGGACTGCTCAACCACACAGGTCCCTCATGGCAGCAGTACAGATGGCAAGGTTACTAAGAATCAAGGACCACGTAAGTGTAAAGCCCATGCTTTATATGTGTGAAATACAGTTAACTTCAGTGACATATACATGTAAAATACACTAGTTTACAACCATAAGAACAATTAGGTGGCACAGGTATTATATGTCTTATATATATCACTGTAAATGGTTAAGAGGAACAGAACTGTCCTTTTTCAACCGTGGTAAACTTTAACGTTAGCATTTCTCGGAGACTACAGTATTCAACCTCGGCTGAAGGATATTTTGTGGCACGACCTTTCTAAACATACCATTTTGATTGACCTCTCTCAAAGGTAAAGGTCACAGGGGATACGGAAAAATTGCAATAATTGATTTTTTTTTTCTCAAATACTTTTACAACTTCAAACCCAATTTTGGTAAAGATACCTGGTGATAAGACCAAACAGGCATGGGAATTAGAAAAGTGAAAAAAGTCTGAAACTAGGGGGGTCCGGGGTAAAGTAACGACTGCGTTACAGCCACAATAGGTGACGCGTAACTCTAGCGGGCGGCATATCACTTGAACGAATGCCTCGCAGTGTATAATGACCGGTGCTCAGTTACTTTTTGCACCCCAATTTTGTTTTCCGGCGGACAATTTTTTTTTTTTGGCGGCTGAGTAATATAATTTCGGCGGAAATTTGCCTTTAATTTGATTGATCCCTCAGAAAGGTCACTGACAGATATTAATCTTACCACATTATAGCTGTTAGCAATGACATATTCAGCCAGTATTGTTGGTGAAGAGAGAAATGTAATATGTATCAGTATAAGTACATGCTAACTGTTGACAGTTTGGACACAATAAGCAGGACATGTAATATTGTCTATCACAGGTATCAGTGTTGCGGACTGTTCAACCGCACAGGTCCCTCAGGGCTCAAGCAGTGCAGTTGGCAAGGTTTCTAAGAATCGAGCACCACGTAAGTGTGAAGCACATGTTTTATTTGTGCGAAATGAAGTTAACTTCAGTGAAATATACATGTCAATACACCTAGTTCACAACCATATGAACATTTAGATTGCACAGGTATTGTATGTGGAATATAGTTTACATCACTGTGAATGGTTCAGAGGAACAGAACAGGTTGCACAGGTATTGTATGTGGAATATAGTTTACATCACTGTAAATGGTTCAGAGGAACAGAACAGGACTGTCCTTTGTCCGTCATGGTAAACTTTAACATTGGCATTATCTCTATAGTCTATTCAATCCACAGTATTCAAACTTGGCAAAGGATACGTTGTGGCAAGACCTTTATGAACATACAAATTTGACTGATCTCTCTCAAAGTTTGAGGTCAAAGGAGATAAGGAAATAGGCCAAGAGTTGCCATATTGATTTTATCTCAAATACAATTACAACTTCAAACCCAATTTTGGTGCAAAGATACCTGGTGATAAGACCATCCTATGCACACTGAATTGATTGATCCCTCGGAAAGGTCACTGACAGCTGTTAATCTGATCACATTATAGCTGTTAGCCTTGACGAATTCAGCCAGTATTGTTGGTAAAGAGAGAAATGTAATATGTATGAGTATAAGTACATGTTAACTGTTGACAGTTTGGACACAATAAGCAGGACATGTAATATTGTCTATCACAGGAGTCAGTGTTGCAGACTGTTCAGTCGCGCAGGTCCTTCAGGGCTCAAGCAGTGCAGTTGGCAAGGTTGCCAAGAATCAAGCACCATGTAAGTGTGAAGCACATGATGTATATTTGTGAAATGAAATTAACTGTAAATGTTTCAGTGTTACAGAAATGTCCTTTGGTAAACTTTAACGTTGGCATTATCTCAGAGTTTAATCAAGCCACAGTATTCAAACTTGCCCGAAGAATACTTTGTGGCAAGACCTTTTTAAACATACCAATTTCATTGATCTCTCATCATAGGTTAAGGTAAGAGGGGATAAAGAAAGAGGCCCAAAAATGCTTTTTTCTCAACTGCTATGTCAACTTCAAACCCAATTTTGCTACAAAGATACCTGGTGATAAAACCATCCTATACATACTAATTTGATTGATCCCTCGGATAATTCGGGGGTCACAGGAGATCAGGAAATAGGTGAAAATATATATATTTTGTTGTATTTGACTTTGTAAATCTGTGTAAATGCAAACATCAGATAATATCAGATATGGTCGTATGCAACACCTTCCAAAGTCAGGATGCGAAGAACAGGTAAGAGAATGCAAGTAAGATTTTCTTTATGTGTGCAAATCTAGCAACTTTAACCTTCAAAAACACATTTCTCTCTGCAGTCCATCATGTACATTTTGACATGGCCAATACACAACATTTCTCTCTGCAGTCCATCATGTACATTTTGACATGGCCAGGATAAGCATGTCAGTACCAATTGAGTTCATCTACAGTACTCAGCACCAAAAGGGGTCAGTGCAGTGCTTTTCAGATTTCGATCAAAATAAGGCATGTAGTGACATTTCTGTTGTTGCAATGCATTAAGATAATGTTAATGTATAAATTTGTATATTTTGGGCTATCTGTATGATGAATTTAATTGTGAACTGATAATAAAATGTTGAAATAGTGGCCCAAAATGGCTTCCCAATAGAGAAACGGTATCAGTGGGTGAACTCAGATGAAGATTGTGACTACATCAGTGCATCACTACAATAAATTATTTTTTTAATTTAGGCTTCATACATTGAAAAATCAGTGCTACACCTTTTTTTTTTCGCTTTAGATTTGGATATTGACACATTTATGGACGAAAATTGGTGTTTCGGATGCATAACGAAAGTGTCCCACTGCAACGTTTTTTTCACTTTTCCAAAGTCGGCAACAAAATAAGATCCGCTTGTCCACCATGTGCATCAACAAACTATACCCAAAATACTTCATTTTGCACCATAATAGGTTACAAATATTCGAAGGATTTGGATGCTGAGAATTTTTTTATATCGCGGTGTCCCAAATGTCACGTCTGAAACGCAACCCAAAACGGATCGCAGAAACACGTTCAAAACTCGCTTTCCGACAGGTTTGCTTGTGTTGTGGGAATTCCCCAGGAAATTTCACACAAACTGATGATGTTTACACAGAAAATCCATAGACATTTTTGCCCCGGTACGCAAAAAACAGTGACGCGTCCCGACTTCCGACCACCATGCGCCTGAAACATGTGCTCCTCATATGGTTTGAATCTCCAACTGTTACCAAGTATCTTGGACCATCTGCATTACCGGTTGGCATTTTTATATTCTTTTATGTTCCATGCATCAATCTAAATCATTATTTGCATGTTTGTATTTTTATAGGAGATAACGGTTGTTAAATAGAATGTGCTTACGTTTACTCTCTGTGTCTCGTGAAACATCGGTAATGAATTTGGGGACATTTTCATCATTTTCAAACAAATCTGAGACAGCACCAAAATTAATTTTGTGTGCAATGACTATTATTATGCATAGTGTTCATCAATTGTGTAGTGATTTTTTTTTAAATGCCTTCAAACCTAAAAAGAATTCTTGTTTGTTTAGGACGTGTCATGTGACGTCACGATTGCATTTTTGTGTAAAGTCCCATGCAGCATCGGACACATGAACGTTCAGACTTTTAGGATTGTGAAAAGACTAAATCATAAAAAATGTATCGTCTTCGAGAGCTTAATTTATTAGTGTAGTGAACCATCTGTGTTTGCTTTCTTTTTACAAATCGCCGAGCATTCAGATGGTAAGTCTAAGTTTAGTAATCTCCATTACTGACATATTCTGGGACGTCATTCCTGCTTGGAATGGAATCCTGATCAAACTGCCTACCATTACCATTAGTGTTTGCAATATTTTTCTGTATATATATCTATATTTTATGAACTATCTTATGCTATCAATGACTGCATGTCCATCAGACCAGAACAACTGGAAATGACATCTAATAACAAGTCAAAACAAGTGTTCTTTCATTCATGGTGTCCCGTGACATCTGAAACGTCATAACTAACAAGTGTAATATTTAGGAGATGCAACTATTATAATTTTATTGTTTTTGGTCCCCATATTGTTTCACTTGTTTTATACCTTGCTTGTGCTTAACTACTGGAAAACAGCTGTTCTTGCTTTTGTGGTGAAATGATTTGGTATGACGTTTCAGATGCTACGGTGTCCCAAGTTTTGACGCAGCTCTGTTCGTTTAGGCGATTTATTTTCTAAAATTACCTCAAAACGTATATTTACTCTGACTGAACATTACATGTTCACAAAATGGTGCATATTTTATTTAATTAGTGGGTGCATTGCATGTGTCCCTATGGTGCATCTGAAACGGGTATCATACCCCCCTCAGTCGATCCTCAATTGTGTCAACACAGAACAAATTATTTTCTTTTTTCGATTTGTATTTATACTTTGTCAGACATGTCTAAAACAGGCATTGTTTCATCTGTAGCATTTTTTTCATCCTATTTTCCCACTTTTGGTGCTCAGTACTGTAGATGAACTCAATTGCAAAACTGTTTATGTACACCAACAAGTAAATAGGAAGAGACAGACAGAACTGAAACCTTACAATATAGATGTCTGCCTCAGACTGCACACACAAACCTCAGACTGCTTACACAAACCAGTCTCTGTTTTGCTAAGCTGACTTGATGCCTTTTTAAACTGTGACCAGCCAAAAATCCCTGTCAAAATTCATCTATCAAATACAGAAGTTTCGTTAACTGCAACTGATCTGTCTTATGGAAAAATAAGTTGACTTGTGCCTGTAGTATTGTTTTATAAAACTTATTAGTAAAAGTTAACAAATGTGTGGAGTGACAAGACTGTTGCATGCCATCTTTAAAAGCGCTGGTGAGATAGTATGTAGGAGAGCCCTTTCATATCATGGCTTTTACTAGTATTCAGAAGCCATTTTGATTCATATATATGTAAATGTATATGCTCTTATGTTGCTGCTTAGGTCAGCGAAGTACGCCTTCCGGACGAAGGCAGCCTCCAAGAACTTGGTGCTGGGTACACCCTCTACTGGTCAGGCAGGCCTGCATCAGAAAGACGGCTCTCAGGCGTGGGTTTCATGGTCAAGACATCCATTGGGACTAAGCTGGAAAACCTACCAACGGGCCACTCAGACCGCATCATGTCCATGCGCCTCCCACTGAGACACCAGCAACACGTCACCCTTCTCAGTGTGTACTCCCCAACCCTCCTGGCACAGCCTGCTGAAAAGGACAAGTTTTACACTGACCTGCGCAGCCTCCTACAGAGTACCCCTGCAGACGACAAAGTCATCATCCTTGGCGACTTCAACGCCAGAGTGGGCCAGGACTCTGAAGCCTGGAAAGGAGTCCTCGGCAAGCATGGCGTGGGGAACTGCAATGACAATGGCCGCCTACTGTTGGAGTTCTGTGCGGAGCAGCAACTGGTCATCACCAACACTACTTTTCAGCAAAAGGACAGTCGAAAGACCACCTGGATGCATCCTCGCTCCAAACACTGGCACCTTATCGACTATGTCCTAGTGCGTCAGAGGGACCGCAGTGACGTCCTCCTCACCAGAGTGATGCCCAGCGCAGAGTGCCACACTGACCACCGCCTTGTCCGCTGCAAACTCAGGCTCCACTTCAAGCCAAAACCCAAGAAATGGGGGCCCCTCAAGAAAAAGCTTGATGTTGCCAGCCTTCAGCGTGACGATGTGAAAGCTGCCTTTCAGACAGATTTACAGCGCAGGCTCAAAGACACAGCGGACCCAGTAGACTCCTCCCCTGAAACACTTTGGGAACAACTGAAAACTGCTATTGCAAAATCCTCTGCAGAAGTCTTGGGTTTCGCCAGAAAGAAGAACAAAGACTGGTTTGACGAAAACGATGTAGAGATCCAGGAACACCTAGCAAAAAAAAGAGCCGCCCATCAGGCCCACCTAGCCCAGCCTTCCTGCCCTGTGAAGAAGTCTGCCTTCCGCCTCATCTGCAGCAGTCTCCAGCGCAAGCTCAGAGATCTCCAGAATGAGTGGTGGACCAGACTTGCACAGAGGACCCAGCTTTGCGCTGACAATGGTGACTACAGGGGCTTCTACGAAGCACTGAAAGCAGTGTATGGCCCCAGGCACCTGGTACAAAGTCCCCTGCGAAGCGCGAATGGCCAGGCACTCCTCACAGATAATACCTCCATCTTGAACCGCTGGTCAGAATACTTTCAGAGCCTCTTCAGCGCTGAGCGCACTGTTCAAGAAGCAGTCGTCCTACAAATCCCACACCTCACAGTAAAGGTTGAATTGGACGAACCGCCCACCGCTGAAGAGACCCTCACAGCCATCCACCAGCTCAAGAGTGGCAAAGCAGCAGGCATTGATGGAATACCGCCAGAGATCTGGAAACATGGAGGCACAGCACTGCACAACAAGCTCCATGACCTCTTTCTCTGCTGCTGGGAGGAAGGAACACTACCAAAAGATCTCTGTGATGCAGTCGTTATCACCCTGTACAAGAACAAAGGCGAGAAGTCTGACTGTTCCAACTATCGGGGAATTACCCTGCTGTCCATTGCTGGGAAAATCCTTGCAAGGCTGCTCCTGAATCGGCTGGTACCTGCCATCGCTGAAGACCAACTCCCAGAGGGCCAGTGTGGCTTCAGAGCAAACAGGAGCACCACCGATATGGTCTTTGTGCTGAGACAGCTACAGGAGAAGTGCCGCGAGCAGAACAAAGGGCTGTACGTAACATTTGTCGACCTAACAAAAGCGTTCGACACTGTGAGCAGGCAAGGCATGTGGCAGATCCTGGAGCGACTTGGCTGTCCCCCAAAGTTCCTCAACATGATTGTCCAGCTACACGAGGACCAGCAAGGCCAGGTCAGACTCAACAATGACCTCTCAGAACCATTCCCCATTCTCAACGGCGTAAAGCAGGGCTGCGTGCTGGCACCGACCCTCTTCACCATCTTTTTTAGCATGATGTTGAAGCAGGCCACAGTGGACCTCGATGATGACGATGCAGTGTACATCAGGTATCGTCTCGATGGCAGCCTGTTCAACCTCAGACGACTGCAGGCCCACACGAAAACCCTAGACCAACTGATTCGTGAGCTGCTTTTTGCTGATGATGCTGCCCTCGTTGCACACACAGAGAGAGCCCTGCAGCGCATCACGTCTTGCTTCGCAGATGCTGCCCAGCTCTTTGGACTCGAGGTCAGTCTGAAAAAGACAGAGGTCCTCCATCAGCCGGCACCCAAGACAGTGTATCGCCCTCCTCACATCACCATTGGCGAGTCTGAACTAAAGTCAGTGCACCAGTTTACTTACCTTGGCTGCATTATCACGTCGGACGCCAAGCTGGACAAGGAGCTTGACAGCAGGCTGGCAAAAGCGAACAGCGCTTTCGGGCGACTTTTCAAGCGGGTGTGGCACAATCAACAGCTGAAAACAGGCACCAAGATCAGCGTGTACAGAGCTGTGGTCCTCCCCACCCTGCTGTATGGTTCCGAGTCCTGGGCCCTCTACCGCAGCCAACTACGACTCCTCGAACGTCATCCTGGGCATTCACTGGAGTGACTATGTCACCAACGTCGAGGTCCTTGAACAGGCTGAAACTGTGAGCATCGAGGCTTTGCTGCTGCGGACACAGCTCCACTGGGCGGGGCATGTCTCAGGGGTCAAAACACGTGCTGGGAAAAAAGCGGAAACAACGGGGGGGGGGGGGGGGGGGGGGGGCTAGCGAGACATTGATTCCGGGGGTCGGAAACTGAAACAGCGGGGGGGGGGGGGGGGGGGGGTAGGCGCGAAGAGTCACGGTACCCGGCACAATGTTGCTCACTTGCACTGATTCCAGCTTCAGAATGTGCTTTTATATCCATTCAAGCATGTCAGGGTTCGACTTAACTTTCACACCACTCCCATCTCCATTTCTTTCTCACTCCCGTTTCATTAAAAGTTTAGCCGCGAGCCACAATGTGTCCTGCATCGCTAGACGCCATCTTGGAAAAATGAAGCTTGCCTAAAGTTAACGATAAACGAATCTGACAACTTGTAGACCTGCGCCGTTTAAGAACAACGACCGTTTCAGATTTTTTACGTTTTATTTTTTTCCACGCGGAATTGCCTTTTTTTAAACAGCGGATTTTTTTAAATTAACGCTGATATCCGCGGAAAAGCGAAAGATTTTGACCCCTGTCTCCAGGATGGAGGATCATCGTCTACCAAAGATCACCCTGTTTGGCGAGCTTGCTACTGGACACCGAGACAGAGGGGCACCAAAGAAGAGATACAAAGACTGTCTCAAGAAGTCACTTAGTGCCTGCCAAATCGACCACCACCAGTGGTCTTCGCTTGCTGCGGACCGTGACACCTGGCGCTCCACCATTTACAAGGCAGCTGTCTCCTTTGAGGACTCTCACAGAGCTAGCCTTAAGGACAAGCGGCTCAGGAGAAAAAACAGAGATGCCGCAGCTCAGAACCCTGGCCATACCTTCCCCTGCAGCCACTGCGGTCGAACCTGCCTGTCTCGGATTGGCCTCCGCAGCCACGAACAAGCCTGCAGACGTCGTGGGCAACTCCTATAAAATCTTCGTTCGCAAAGTCAAGCCAAGACAGGTCATCACATATATTTTTTACATCAGTGCTAAAGTGACAGCGAGAATCTAATGTAATTGGTTTCAAAATCTTAATGCTACAAGCGAAAGCAAACAGGACAAGGTTTCAAAACCACAAGAGTGAGCTTCTCACAATCTCAGTATTGCCCAAACATTTTTTTGCTTGCTGCCATCTGATGTGAGTTGGTTTTCGGCACACACACATTAGACAGCAACACGGCCTCCATTTTAGATTGCCACAGGTTTTGACAGAATCCTTTGCACCATCATCAAGGTGATTTAAAAAAAAAAAAATCAAAATGTGACATTTTCTTGTGGACAGATAAAAATAGGTCATGAGCAGAAAGTAATGTCAAGTGGTGTGTTTTTCACACGCTCGTAACTTCTTTTTTATGTAGACACTGTGTTGTTAGTTTACCTTGGCATATCACACAATATTAGCTGAATTACAACCAGATGTCAACAGATTATTTGGACCCAAGAGGCAAATAAAATAATTATAATGATTTTGTCTTCAACTGTAAAAATAGATACGCACAAAGAATCCCCTTGAAAGAACCCCCAGCTCAGAACTTAGAAACCTAATATTCAGAGGGTGCAATCTCAATGACGGGCAATTACCTCCTGGCAGAATAAGCTTTTATGTTGATTGAAAGTATTACCTAACTTATCACATCTCGAGACTTTTTTTTGGTACAAAATATCTACCTTAATTGATTGATTTTAAGTTGCTTAACGTCCCGACAGCAATAAGACTTTCTCATGACGTGCCTGCACTGCTTGTAAAAAAAAAAACTAGACAGAATATTGAATGTGTATGTCGCCAGCCGGTCTAATACGTTAAATAAACCTACGACATGGGGCCTAAATAAAGCTAAGACCATATAGCAACACACCTAATATCAAGAGCTACAGGAAGCGCAGACAGTAGGGAGAGTTTTGAAAAAGGCAAATACAGGTGAATGGAGCAAACGTAGACAGAAGCACATGCCCCAAAATAGAAGGGAAACCCACTCTGTGGGGCTGACCAGGGTGACCCTGGGAACTAAAAAGTAGTTAACCCCACCCAAGTCCCCCAGGGCAGAACTTCCACAATTTTTGTTGTTCCTATTTAGAAAATAAGAACTTTATAAAACTGTATTGCCATATATGTAAAAATATATCAGGAAATCGTCTTGGTGCTGTACAACTCAAAAAGAAGATCATAAAACACATCAAAATATAATTAAGCTGCTCAAGTGCACACACATACACAAAATACATGCAACAAACAAACAACCCAAAAAACTGTAACTTCTATAAATAGAAGGGCCCAGCAGTACTTACCCGTCTGGATTCAGAAATCCTCCTCCAATGGTCCGCCATGGGGGAAGTTATTAGTTGTGGACCTTTTGTTTCAGGGTTTCTAACTTGAAACCTGTGACGTGCTTTTTGATGAATTCAAAAAAGGAAGTGATGGGACGTTTGGGCTGGTCAGGGTGCTGCACACCAAACAGAGGTGTGTGCATAGTTACAATACAATGCAATAGACCGAATGGCATCCAGACAACCAAAGCGACCATCGTTATTAAAGTTTCCCTCCACCCAAATATCCCTCCCCCTTCCCCCACCCCCAAGCCATAAGACCGAGGTAAGTCGATCAGACCTGTACAAATTCAAATCACTAGCTGCTGAGGAGGTATTTAACGCCTTATTTGCCTGCTCAGCGTTAACCCAAATAACTAACTCTGTCTGTTTGTCTATTTTGTCAAAGGGTATTTACCCGAAATTGTGTTGTAACCTGCGCCGTTTGAATTCCAACAATATTTTTGTGAGAGAGTGAGTGATGGACTTGCATAGCAGCTGCTAGCAAAATATTCTCAAATGGGTTGGATTTGTATGTAGTTTGGTTCACTATCGCCTGATACTTCCGGTAGCTTTAGGTTGCAGTGGAAAATGGTGGTGAGAAAGGATATTGTTCATGAGAGAGTGCTGTGTAGTGTGCAAAAGGAGTGTCATGGGGCAAGATGGCGGCCAGGCACCATCTCCTGGCTGGCCGCTCTGGCAAAATCCGTCAACTGTGCTTTCAAGCGACGTCTGAGCGACTCAATGGAATTTTGAGAACTGTTGTGTGTTGTTTATGCAATAACGATAAATCACAACTGTGTAGAATCTGATATTTTGTTGTCATCTTTAGGTGAACAGTCAAAATCAAAATCAACGCCAGGTTTAATATCCTCGAAACATTATCGCTGCTGATAACAGGATTTATTCGTCTGTAGATGTTTCTTTTCAAGACTTGTGCAACATTTTAGCATGACATTTTTTTAGATATATTTACATCCTGTTTTAAGACCTTTCTTTTAGTCTGGCTGTCCAGATTTTTACCCATCCTGCCGTGAGATGGCCTTAGTTGCCTGCTCGCTACAACTATTTTCTGGTCCTTTGAATCCCGAGTGTTTGCCGTGTTTGGAGACCCCCAGGGGTGGGATTTTTCCACGTTTCCGTGGCTTTCCACGGACATTCTATCACAATTCCACTGAAGCATATTTATTTTCCGCGTCTAAAAACAACAAAAAAGATGATTTTTTTTTCTTCTTGGCCGAGTCAGAGAGGGAGATGGGGGTGCTATCGAGTTGAAGTTGGAGAGAGGGAGGAGGGGGTGCTATCGAGCATACTAATTTAGTTGACTCATCACAAAGGTCAAAGGTCATGGGGAGGGGGGGGGAGGGGGAGTGCTGACATATATACGTGTGAAAGATGCTGACATTTTAAGAAAAGATAGATTTACTGGTGCAGAAGCCAGCCCTCGTCACAAAGGTCACTGTATGTAAATCGGTCATACACGTTTGCCCAAGGTCCTTTGCCTTTCTTGTTGTTTATATTTATAAAATAGGAACAACTTTGAAACAGGATGCTGCAAAAAAAAAAAAAAAAAAAAAAAAAAAAAAAAAAAAAAAAAAAAAAACACTTCAATTTTATCAAAAATTGGCATTTGCAGATCACATACTGCAGCATGTGTGCAAAGTGCTGTGTGGCCTAATGCTTCTTGAAATATTCATAAATGATGTAGACTCACCTTTCCTTGATGCTTTGGGTTTATTTGCTTGGTTAGGAACACATCGATGAATAGTAGTAGTTCATCGTTGGAGTCTTGAAATACCCCTCCTGAAATCATGAACACAAATTTATCTCTTTTGTAACCATTTGCGTGGTCAAAAAAAAATCTAAATTGCACACCTCAGGCAAATTAACCCTTTTCATCCTGATACAGTATTGCTTGAAATATGATAGTTCTAGTGTGGTGCTAGAATAGCTTGGCGCCTACATCCTGATACAGTATTGCTTGAAATGTTTTACTATGATAGTTCTAGTGTGGTGCTAGAATAGCTTGGCGCCTCATGCACCAAACTATCCTGACATCACCCGTGAACTGAATGGTTGATGTGTCTGTTAATCCGTAATGTAGCCTTCATAGGGCAATAATTTTTTTTTTATCAGCCCCAGCAAGTACAATGGAGTCCAGTTAACACGAACTCGCTTTACACGAATTTCCGGTTAACACGACCCGTTTTTACATTCCCGGCCGACGGCCTTCTTATTCTGTATTCAAATTTCACTGATAACACGAAATGCTTAACACGAAATTTCGCTTTACACGAAGCTGGTTTCAGTTCTCAACCAGGGCAATTTCACTATTATTCACCTGTTTAACACGAACACAGATTCCATTCACAGAAAACCAATTCACGTGTCGCTCTCGCGCTGTGGAAGTACACATGACAGATCAGAGCGAACTCTAGTCTGTGATTGGCTGAATAGCCTTCGGCTGTTGTAATCTGTCTTCTCATTGGCTAGCATTTCTGTACTGTATTCATGTTGTATCATTCGTGTACCAACACAACCCTTTTACCGATGCGGGATTGTACTTCAGCCTGTGTTGCTTTTACCTGAGGATTGTAACTTAGTATGGATTTTACCTGATGGATTTACATTAAATACTCGAGCTGTACACGTTTCCTTGTGTTTTCCTAGCGAGCTGTAGGTATGCATAGAAAGTACGATAATGTGCACTTTTAACTGGTACTCATTCACGCACACGTCTTGCACACTTTCTCCTTGAGGGCCGTGATCAATTTTGAGGCCATATTGGCACGAAATACGGTTAACACGAAGTGATTTTCCGTGTCCCCAGAAATTCGTGTTAAGCGGACTCCACTGTAATTGGCAGAACAAAGTCAATGTGGCATCTTTCTAAATGTTGAAGACAGTCTCTTTTGCACCCATTTGTGTGGGCCCAAAAAATTCTACTAGTTGCACACCACGAACAAATAAACCCTTTTTTGATCGTGATACACTATTGCTTGAAACAAGTTTTACTCTGATAGTTCTTACCTATATCTTACCGATTTCCGAGCGTAAGGTTTCTTGTTACAGATCCAATTGATTGTTATTGGTGATTAACGCCGAGCAGGCGACTAAGGCCATCTCACGGCGGGATGGGTAAAAATCTGGTGAGCCAGACTAAAAGCAAGGTCTTAAGACAAGATGTAAATATACCGTAAAAATATGGCAGGCTAAAATGTTGCATGAGTCCTTAAAAAGTCATTGCGGGCACTGTTGGCAGCAGAATCCGCGATCCTGTTGTCTTCGATGGCCTGGAGCCCAAATAAAAATGATGTCATTAAATTCCTTCATCAATTCTGTGTAGAGCTCTCTAATCTGCACCAGCAGTGGCTGGTCTGTTCTTGTGCCCCAGAGGGCCTGCAGGGCAGAAAGAGAGTCAGACAGAATCGGAAGTTCCTTTCCCGAGACAGGCATGCTTGAGTGCCAGCAGAATTGCCTGCAGTTCTGCACTATAGTTCAAGGGTGGTAATAATAAATAATAATTATGGTATTTATAATGCATTTATCTTAATAATTATAACTAGTCTAAGCGCGCACTCACAACTCGCGCACGCGTTAGACAATGACTCATGTACCACAAATAGTGAAATACATGGAACGACCGCGATTAAAAACTGACAAACTTATTTCTGTTCAAATTGTTGGACTTGCTTTTTGAGTTCCCCTCCATGCACATTGGGAATGTCATCCGTGTGCCGTCGTGCTTTAGCCATGGAAATACACGCAGCCATAAACTCCGAATTGAAAACTGCGAGTCGCAGCGGCGGTGCCACGGCCCAGGGTATCATTTCTGGTACTGTCGCTTGTCCATGGAGTCGGCGGTGCCACGGTCCAGGGTATCATTTCTGGTACTGTCGCTTGTCCATGGAGACGGCGGTGCCACGGCCCAGGGTATCATTTCTGGTACTGTCGCTTGTCCATGGAGACGGCGGTGCCACGGCCCAGGGGTATCATTTCTGGTACTGTCGCTTGTCCATGGAGACGGCGGTGCCACGGTCCAGGGTATCATTTCTGGTACTGTCGCTTGTCCATGGAGACGGCGGTGCCACGGCCCAGGGGTATCATTTCTGGTACTGTCGATGGAGACGGCGGTGCCACACACGGCCCAGGGGTATCATTTCTGGTACTGTCGCTTGTCCATGGAGACGGCGGTGCCACACACGGCCCAGGGTATCATTTCTGGTACTGTCGCTTGTCCATGGAGACGGCGGTGCCACGGTCCAGGGTATCATTTCTGGTACTGTCGCTTGTCCATGGAGACGGCGGTGTTGAAGTGCAACTTTCGTCTAAACGGTTGTCACAATCAGACGGTGCCGGATTGAAAAATCAGAAGCATTTCAGCTTCCTTTACTTTTTCTCCGCCATTTACAACTTCGTTCAAGATCGAAAGTGAAACGCTAGATGCGGTATCCCATAATAGTATGAATGGTGATATCACAGCAAATAACGCGTTCAACATGTAGCGCGCACTTTGTAATAATAACATGCTCACATCACACATAAGCTAACAGTTTGCCCGTCCAGTTACACGGACCCCGGAGTCGGGGTGATCTCTGAAATGACGCAGCCGCGATCAAGCGAGCGGCCGCTAAGCGCACCAACTACTCGTCACTAAAAATTAGAATGACTGTCACCTACCTCTGTTAATTTACGCACGGTGGCGCAAGCATGATGTGTCTCGGACGCAGATGCACTGAATTTTAGTGCGGAGCCCCTCGTTATATTGTCAGTACGTGATTGAGTTTTAATGCGTCATAGATGCACTGACGCCTAAAACAGAAGCCCTGCATGAGCTTCAGTCGGCTTTTTCTTCTTTCCATCGTCAGTTGTTGTGTCCTTCCGCTCAGTAGACTTAACGCCGGCTGAGCACGCCATGAGGCTGAGTGAAAACATGTACTACGAGTCAATTTGGCGGACGAAAGTCTCGCGTTGTCTCACATGAAGACTGAGAACACCGAGAGAAGACCGCCAAGAATTACTTATACTATGATAAAGCGCAAACAACGCGCAAAAACTACTACACATCTCGGCGATTTTGCCGCGGGATTTTGACTTGTCAAAATGCGTGAATCGGGTCTGAAATGGGGGAAAATCACGCAAATTCCGTGACAGTAGGCAGGTCTGATACCGACGCATCTTCAGTGCCGCTGCGGAGAGCTTGTCAACGGTTCAAGTTGGTTGGTTAGTTCGGGTTTAAAGTCCACAGCACCGAGGTGATCATGGGACGGCTCTGCGGACGGGCGGGTTATGGGGGACAGGGAAATCTCAGTATTGCCTACGACTACACACAGGTCTAGCTATGCCGGTTCCGCATTTGGACACACGGGACTGACAATCCAGTTTAGCACACGTCCAGTCATCTCGGACTTCAAGGTAACCTGACAATGCCGACTCCAGTCCACTCCGTTCTAGAAATACAACGCGTTCAGTGAGAGAAACAGCTAAAAATAGACTGAAACGCCAGCTACCGGGGACGGAATGATTCAGTTGGAACCGACCGGCGGCGATTCCCTTCGCTCTCCTGCTCCAACGTTTAACCGCCTGAGCTATAAGTTAGTGGGACGCTGCTGAGAGCTATCGCCGTACTGAGT
>BTPG01000007.1:185177391-185201752 GCA_036245525.1 Semisulcospira habei | reverse complement strand
GACTTCCGAAAGCTCCTTCAGGATAATTTCAATGTCGAAGTTGGAAACATCAGTTGCCGAGCACAGAAAGACGTGCAGCGTAACAAAGTGCTCTTGCTTCCTCCGTCAGATGATGTTACAACATTTGCGTCTTTCTTGAAGAGCAAAATCGACTGTTTGCAACAGGTATTTTTTATAAGGACTGTCTTTGTTGTATTCACTATTTTTGTCTGAAAGTTTTAAGCTTTGCCATCCATTCCACCCTTCTGTCCCAATGGGGTAATGTGCTGAGTGTGCTCATTTTATTGTGTCTTCTCTGTATATATATATATATATATATATATATATATATATATATATATATATATATATATATATATATATATATATATATATATATATATATATATATATATATATATATATATATATATATATATATATATATATATATATATATAGATATATATATATATGGGCAAGGTTCAGAAAAGGAGTTGAGAAACTGTGACACACATAAAATGACTGTCTAAAGAAAAGAGAATGCAGAATATGAAAAATAAAATGAACGCACATCAGCACACAGGATATTTGACCAGATGAGACATTTTTAATGCAAAAAAAGTTTGAAACGCACAATTCAACTTGTGTGCATAACATCACCTCATGTCACAAACTAAATAAATCTATCAGAGCAGCACGAATACTGAAATGTAAAACCTAAGTGCATGGAAACAATAAAACAGTCATGTTAGTAATCTACAAACACTTGGAAGCAAGTTTGCATTTAAAACCAGTTTTACAGACAAGCGTGAAACAATCGAGTACATAACATTACACATGAGAACGGCAGGGTTGCATTACATCTCATTAGGCAGTCAATTCACCAAACATTTAACTTTAAATGCAACAAAACTACTTTACAGTACCTGAGGGAATTTTCCAATATGAAAACAACATGTTTGTCGTACAGGTACATGAATATTTTGAAGATAACCTTGGCACTAGTCAAACATCTATTACAAAACATTAACGCAGCCACAACTCATATAGAAATTAAGCAATACAGTTTGAATGCAGTTATGAAGTTTATTTGATTTAGGATAAACACAAAAAGATCTTAACAATACCATTAGAAAGCGTACAATGCTTGGGAACGATTGATGAGTTCATAACTTCACGCTGTGACGTAACATTTGTGTGTGGCTAAAACCTTGTTATTTATGACAAACAGGAGCTGACTTGTCAGATTAACAAAACTAACAAGGGTAGAGACTATGACAGATGGCGAATACAACCGATGTTTTTGACGACGTTCAATATTTCCAGTTTTAGTGGTCACAAATCGCTCATAACTTCATTACACAAATGCAGTACTGAATGTTGTTAAGTGACAGCTTGCATTGAATAAAATTAGTTATGATGCCCAAAACTATGGAAGATGTCAACAGTTGACATAAGGTGAATTACAACTGCCAATCAGCAACCCATTGACTGTAGAATGGTTGATAGACCAAATAATTGTGGACATAACCTCACGCAGCGATTCATTAAGACAAGACAAGCAGCTCAAAAAACGTGATCTACAGTAGTAATTGCATTGATTTATACAAGTACACATAATTGCAAGTGGTACAGAGTACAATTAAATCAAAAGTTGTCCAACTTCACAACAGAGACATAAATTACAAATGCTGGGTTTGGGTGGAGGGTGGGGGGTTTCTAAATAAACCAAAGGCTCCACTATCCAAAATGTGATAAAAAGGGAAAATGACATCTAGAAGCGTCCAATAGAGCTATTTACAGGGTAAATGTGAAAAATAGTGTTCTTCGATCTTGACGAGTAGTGTACTTGGCCAGTGTCTTAAAGATGTCGGATTCAGGAAGGAAGTATTCCTGACCTTTCTCTGGCCACTTCCAGCCTTCTCCATACTTCTCTAAGTAACGACCCCAAGCACCCTCCTCGGTTACTCTTGTGACCTGAAAACAGCAAATTATAATCTATCAAAATGAATCTCTCATGCTACCCTTTCAAATAAAACTGCTGGCGCGTTTTCTTCTTTATGTACATGGTGGTTATCGAAACGGCATGCAGCAGTGGGGTCAGTAACTGGGCATCTCTTATCAGTCATACTGTTCAGCTTCACCCCAATTTGAAAATTATGAAAGCCAAACAAATAAATACATACCTGCGCCACAAATTGAGAGGTTCCTCCTTTCTTGGACTCCACATTGACTAACAAAAATTGCCCTGGAGCCACAGGATCAACATCACAACCTGCACAAGAGACGAGTTTGAACAGCGATATATTTTATAAGGGGCTACTCTTTGTCTCACAGGAATATACTAGCTTACTGAACGTTAATAAACCAGAACCATCCTATCTCTCCCCCATAGCGTCAGTACTACAGTTAGCTCTTTCCCACAGTGCCTGTAATACAGTTAGCGGTTTTCCATAGCGTCACCTGTACTACTTAATGAGTGTCTAAAGTGTCATCAGACTATGAACCAATGGGACTGAATTAAGTACTGTTAAACATACTAAAATCATTATATCAATACCAGATGAGGAAAAGCGGATAAGTAGACGAAAGAAATTATCGACTTTGAAACTTGATTACCAATTCAACCCCTAGCAATTGACATTTTAAACAAAACATTTATTTTAATCAAGAAAACCAACCTTCTTTGGGTACACAGACCACAAAATGATTTGGCACCCAGCTTTGTGGCAGGGCCAGTGTTCCATGTGTGCTAGCCCACATGATGTACCCTGGTTTCTCATGGACGTCACGGGGCAGTACCTTCCTGTGCAGATGTTGGCGTACAGTTGCCCCACCATAGTCAGGGTAGATAGAGAAGAGGGGCCTACCCAGCACACTGCTGAGGGCATGGACTTCCCACATACCCATGCCATTCTTTCTTACCTGAATATAGAGCAAAACAAGAATCAAAACAGAGCAAGGAGACTGCCTAAGAACTGCTTAAAGTTATACGAATGTTCAATTGTAAACACGTGCGTGTATACTATTAACACTTTATACACTTACCTCCATGATTTCTGCTTCCAGCACCATCCTGCTGGACTCTGGTGAATTGTCAAAGGAGGATGATGATGGGAACTGGCCAGAATAACTTGCATAGATGGTGGCTAGATTGTGTGCTATATCTGAGCCATTAGCCAGAAAGTCAGGATCCATGTATGTGTCCATATATGTCACCAGCTCCATTATAATGCGCACTCTCATTTCTGTGTGATGGTTTTCGGTGCCATAAGCCAGAAGAGATGCACATATGGGCAAACAGTTGCCGTCGCCAAGTACCCCCAGAGACTGCATGTTCTGAACATTTTTGGGTAGCAGTGGGATGGATATGGAATCTTTGGGAAGGTGACAGAGGGCGGGGATATTACCCTCAACTGCCATGGAGGGCATACAAAAAAGCCCATCTGTTGCAACATAACACTGCAATGCAGAAAATGTCGCATTATATTAGTTTATATGATAATACTGTGCTAAGTTTTGACCATCTTGTCAAATGCTATTTGAGTCATGGTTGACAAATACCAATATAGCTATCCACAAACGCACAAATGATTGACTGTGATGAAGTAAATGCAATGAAAAAAAGACAACTTGTTCATGGAACCAAACAGAAATGGGGGATAACAGTATACATCAAAACAACACTTTCTTGGTGCTGGGCTATTACAGCACTGTGCTGGGCCATTACAGCACTGAAAAAGTGTGTGTAATTGTAAAGCCTGTCAAGTAATTTTATCTTAAATCATTTTGAATCAATATGCAAATAATTTTGATTAAATATTAATTATCCAAACCATTATCGGGTCGTTACCTTCTTGCTTAGGACTGCTCTCGCCAAAGCACCTTTTACAATCCCCCCTACTCCATCACATGGGCCTTTCCCATGGCCTGAGCCGAAGTACGATCTTTCTATTTCCATACCATGATCCGCTTGGCAGAGGGAGATGTCCACAAAAGGTTTGCGACTCTTGAACTGAGCACCCGCCCCATCAGTGAACTGAAACTAAGTATGAAAATAAAATTATAAAGCGTCCGAAGGTAAGGAATCATTGTAAATTGCATGAAATAAATTTCTTGCCAAAATACTGCAGTTAAATGCCTCGAAATGCGTGTGCATAACTTTACACAATGCTATGCAATAGGTCTGGTCATGAAGTTATGTACAAAACATGAACGTCAAAATACAAGGCCAGTAGTGGATCAATCTCAAGTGTGAACTAAGAAAAGAAAAATAAACTGATAAAAAGGTCAATTGATTGATTGATTGTACATTGCTTAACGTCCCGACAGCAACAAGGCTTTCTCAGGACGTGCCTGCACTGCTTGTGAAAAAAAGAAACTAAACAGAACATTGAATGTATGTCGCCAGCCGGTCAAATACATTAAATAAACCTAACACATGGGGCCTAAATAAAGCTAAGACCATTTAGCAACACACATCCAATATCAAGAGCTACAGGCAGTGCAGACAGTAGGGAGAGTTTTAAAAAGGTAAATACAGGTGAATGGACAAAGGGTAGACAGAAACACATGCCCCAGAATAGAGAGAAAACCCACCCTGTGGGGCTGACCAGGGTGACCCTGGGAACTAAAAAATACCTAACCCCACCCAAGTCCCCCAGGGCAGAAAAGGTCAAGTACATTGATTGAAGAGCTGTGGTTGAAAAGTAATGGTGTATGTAACTTCACCATTTCGATGTAAGCTAGCTTTGACAGAGAATGTGAAGTTATGCACAAAGAGTGGATCAAAAGGGCAGTTTACCTTGGAGGACAATTTACTAAAATTAGCTACTTTTTAGGTAAGGAAGCATTGTAAACTGCATTAAATCGATGCATTGCCACAATAGCGATGTTTAATGGCTCGAAATGTGTGTGCATAACTTTACACTATGCTATGCAATGGGTCTGGTCATGAAGTTATGTACAGTCCCATCATCATCATCAGTCCCTTGCCCGAACTGGGCGTTGGGGGGACTGAAAGGCAGCAGCAACAGACAGTGCTCTCCACTGAGTTCTATTTTGGGCGGTGGCAAGCAAGTCTGACATCTCCATAGGAATGGGAAAATACAAGCAGACTAAAGCCCAAAAGTTATCAACCACATGTGTTGAACAAAACTAGTTTTATTCATTTATTATAATGTGTAATACATAATTAAAGAGCTCGTCTTGAAAAATAATGGTGTATGTAACTTCACCATTTTGATGCAGGTTTGCTTGGACAAATACAGTGTGAAGTTATGCACAAGGAGTGGAATAAAATAGTGTGGTGGTGGTGTGTGTGTTGATATTCATTTAACTTTCAAGGGTAAATAATGTATACAATGTATCTTTTAAAAGACAACGTATCACTTCAAATTTAAAATTTAAAAAAACCGAATTGTGTTCATCATTTCACAAACCCACTTACTTGTCTGGTTTTGGAAGTTGGTAGTAAAGTTATGTACTAAGAGAAATTATCTCACAATGAATAGAAGAAATCAATAAGTGGGGTACGTGTTCACATATTAAGCTTCATAATAATCCTAAAGTGAGAAAAACTAGATTACTCTAGATTCTTTCAAGGATGGTTTGAGTTCGTCACTTCACACAACTTTCAGCATTAGGAATTTTTATCTAGCGGTGTGACGTTATGCACGTGGCCGGTATCACAAAATTTAAAACCGATAGTGACCACAACCAGAAAGAAATCAAGTATCATGTTATGAAAACATTTGTGATGCATAATTATTAGTCTATGAAAAGAAATATTCGAGCCTTTTACAAATTAACATACCACCTCTAAGATGAGATTTTTCCGGTTGTAAAGTTACGCACACAAATGAATTACACAAACAAAACTTGCCACAGGAATTTATTTGGCTAGTGGTCTATTTGTCCGCAAAAAAAAATATCGTCCGTTTAAAAATATCAACGTTTTACACTGATTTGACAATAATACTCTTAAAAAAAACTGAGTACGTAGCTTCACGACAAATTACCTTACACCGGTGCAAATATAATTTATTATTATCTACGAACAAGAACGTTTTCTCAAACATCTTTGTAGTGATGCTGTTGACTTGAAATAAACCTATATTTTTATCATAAAAGCGTAAGATTTACTCCGTGAATGTCGTCGTAAAAGACTAAAAACATTGACCAAACTACCAGAAATCTGAGTACATACGTAGATAAAAAATTCACACCGCTTGACTTACCTTCATTTTTGGACGAACTGATCTCCGTACTTGCTTCTTCCTCCATTGTCACGTAGAAAATAAACAAAGACCGATTGTTTCGCGCGTTAAAATTCCCGCTGACCGCATTATTCAGAAAATATAGCGTCCCAAAAAAAGAGTACGTTACGTTTATTTTTCATGACACAAAAGTTGACAGAAATTGGTTTGCCTATCTTATTCGTTCGATGAATTATATCATTATACTGATTATTGTATAGCTTCAATTAAGGTTTAGACTCATGTTTGATAATTGATTAGCAGAAGAAATAAAGTGCATTACAACACCAGCGCGGATTAATATGCCCTAAGGCGGAATCACGAAAAAACGATACGTACTCAAGAGTTGCCGGTTTTGACGCATAACTCCACAGAAAACGAAGCGATTTTCAAAGTTTAATTATTTTTGTACCCTTTATACATTTTACTTTCGAAAATGAAATTTGTATGGATATTCTCTGAAGCAATTTTATACCAGTCGTCAAATACCGAACACACTGTTTACGATGTCACAAAAAGTGTGACGAAAACAGCTGAACGTCATGTCATTCATCGTCAATTTTCTCTTCTTTGATGTGTTCTATCGATCTTTCCTTGACGTCATAATGAAGAACGACCTTTTCTCTGCCAGATGCACATCGCATGTTTTGTCAAATGATAAGGTTTACAGAGACAGCTTCCTCGCAAAGTAACAGTACTAGCGAAAATCGATTGATTGATTGTACATTGCTTAACGTCCCGACAGCAACAAGGCTTTCTCAGGACGTGCCTGCACTGCTTGTGGGGAAAAAAAAAAAACTAAACAGAAAATTGAATGTATGTCGCCAGCCGGTCAAATATGTTAAATAAACCTACAACATGGGGCCTAAATAAAGCTAAGACCATTTAGCAACACACATCCAATATCAAGAGCTACAGGCAGTGCAGACAGTAGGGAGAGTTTTAAAAAGGCAAATACAGGTGAATGGACAAAGGGCAGACAGAAACACATGCCCCAGAATAGAAAGGAAACCCACCCTGTGGGGCTGACCAGGGTGACCCTGGGAACTAAAAAGTACCTAACCCCACCCAAGTCCCCCAGGGCAGACCCAGGTGGGGGTAGCGAAAATCGAGTCCGACGCCATTTCAGATATATATATATATATATATATATATATATATATATATATATATATAATATATATATATATATATATATATATATATATATATATATATATATATATATATATATATATGTATTGCTGAGAATACTTAATTGATTTAAATATAACTTTGGTATGTTGCTAGGAAGTAACTAAATAGTATTTTCCTGCATCTGTCTGCATCTGGAACATTGTGGTACCCATGTGTCTCATCAATTCATTTATGCTTGTCCATTAGGCCATTTTGAATCGTTTCCCTTAATGGAAGTCTTTGTTAAGAATTGTTGTTTGTAAATATCAAGATGACAATTAATGGCCTTTTGGCCCATGACTGTACACCGATAAGTCAGTGTCATGATAGCAAAGAGTTTATTATATTTTATGACCTTGTGATCTCTGGTATCATGATACTGGTCAACCAGTAACCAAAAGTTGGCCTCACCATGAAATTTCAATGAAGTGTTCTTTACATAGGGTTTGGAGGCTGCACTGGAAGCAGGTGATACACTAACAACACAGACAAACTTGGCGCCAGCTGGCAGAGGCCGTTGTCGCCTATTTGATTCTCTTCAATAGAAGACGTTCAAGAGAGGTGCTTAACTGGATTAATTTGACTTAGCATGTATACCTATATTTTGATTTTTGCACCATTGTATTTACCTGTTCCTCCCTGAACATATCACTGTGGTAAAATAGTGCAATTTGGTCCCATCAGAATTTTCTTACAGGCAACAAATATTATCTACAGATAACTTTTCTCATGAGGCGATCTCTCCAATTAAGACAGCTAGTTGAAAAATCACTTCTACAGATTTCTAAAATGATCTGTACTTTATTAGGTCACCCAAATGCTGATGGTGGATGCGGACCGAATCAAAACAGGCAATGATTTCGGGGATAAGGAATTGGCTACAAGCCAGCTGGAATGCCACCTGCTACAATACTTCGCCCGTGTAGAAGTAGTAGGTAAAAACTACAGAATAGTGCCAGTTCTGCTGTCCCCACTGCTGCTCAAAGCCCTTCAGACAGTTGTGAAGGGCAGAGTTCCGGCTGGCGTTCATCCTGACAATCAGTTTGTCTTTGGTGTCAACAACAAGGTAATTTTAAAAAAGAGTCGATATATTGTCTTTTTAAAGTGTGAAGAAATCTGAATGTGCAGTTTTGGGCACATATGCAATAGCCTAGTGGATCCATAGCATTTCCACTTTCCTTCTTCGCTGGAAAAAGATAAGTAGTGACTGAATTCTATATTTGGGGCAGTCCGTGGCACAGTGGTTAAGGCGCCTGCCACCAATGATAAAGGTGCGAGGTTCGATACCGGGTTCCGGCGTTGGACTTTTCTCCTCTAGTAAGTGTCACCATTAATTCGGGCGGATCGTCGGGGGTTCTTTCTCCGGGTACTCCGGCTCTTCCTCCCCCTACCCTATGGTACCGGTTTCAGGACACTTTATAAACTTTCAAATACAAGGGATCAAAATTTCCAAAACCTCAGTAGAGCTGACCCTTCGCACCACGTGAATGTCCTGTGTTTGTCTTGTACTGTGTTTGTCTTCAGTGTGCATGTGTGCGTGTCACGTGAGCGTGCGTGTTGGGTACAGTTCATGTCGCTTCGAGCCGATTCGCAAAATTGGGAAAAGCGCCTATATAATAACCGGTATAATTTTTTGTCAATTTCAAAAGATAAATTGTGTTGATTTTGCTGAGCATGTTTCTTTCTCTGTTGGGTTCTTATTTGCCTTGTGTTGACTAATGGTTTAAAACATATAATCAGATACATAAATTCATGTTGCATCTTTTAGGGGGATCCTATGTCCCTTCTGTGTGAGATTGCTGTTAAATAAAGCACATTTCTTTTAGTCAGTTATATGTTTCTTCATTGACTTGTGCATTTTATAGAGTTTAAACAGGTGTTGCATGTCCAATATAGGGTACTCACAGATGTGTCTGTAAGTTGCATACCATACCACCAACATTTTGTTCACAAACTTAACAAAGCATAACTTTGTTCTGTCAAATTGCGACTTTAGTGGAAAGTTGTTAGAGCATACATTGAAACTAACACTATTGTAATCTGTGTGTCTGTTGTTTTTTAAGGTGTCACTGAATCACCTCAGGGGTGATAGAGCCCCGACTGATTTGTCTGAAGAATGCCCAAATTTACAGCGTGCAGCGACTCTTCGGTCTGGGAAATTAAGAAAACAAGTGGCAACCCTTGCACAATTTCTTAATTTAAAGAACTCAGAAATGGAGGCGTTGGCCACACAGATAGACCACACCTTAGATGTGCATGTCAACTGGTATAGGCAGCAACACCCAACATACCAGGTAGATGTGCATGTGAACTGGTATAGGCAGCAACACCCAACATACCAGGTTGGCTATTTCATATGCATTGTTTTTAGCTCATTTGAAATAGTAAACAGATTCTACGTTCTGAGCCATGTGATTCTTTTTTACATCACTTGTTAAAACTGACATGAATTCATCCTGGAGACCATTCAAACAAAAAAAAAACTTCAACTTACACTTGCTTACATAATTATGTAAGTGATGCAATCCATTGAATCCAAGCAATTGTCCATTTGCATTGCGCAACTTGGGCTTCCACGAAAAGTCATCATGCTAGCAGCCTAGAGACGTAGATGGGAAAATAATATGCTTATGGTTTATTGGATATGCAGTCACTCTATCCTTTTCAGTCTCTTGAGAGGTCTCTAAAAAAATCATCAATGTCACAGAAATGAAGAAAATTATGTGCATTGCTCTGCACTCGAGGGCTTTGATAGTTAAAATTTACTGATGCAGTCGGTTATCAGTATTGTGACAGCTAAGACTTCCTCCCCTTCTCTTTCCAATCCGTGTGAGTAAGGACTTGTACCACTGCTTTTTTAGTGGTATATGCTTTTTTCACTGCTTTTGGAACAGAACTGAAGGAATGTTGTGTTTAAAGGAGAAGAATTGATTGATTGATTGATTGTACATTGCTTAACGTCCCGACAGCAACAAGGCTTTCTCAGGACGTGCCTGCACTGCTTGTGAAAAAAAAAAACTAAACAGAACATTGAATGTATGTCGCCAGCCGGTCAAATACATTAAATAAACCTAACACTTGGGGCCTAAATAAAGCTAAGACCATTTAGCAACACACATCCAATATCAAGAGCTACAGGCAGTGCAGACAGTAGGGAGAGTTTTAAAAAGGCAAATACAGGTGAATGGACAAAGGGTAGACAGAAACACATGCCCCAGAATAGAGAGAAAAACCCACCCTGTGGGGCTGACCAGGGTGACCCTGGGAACTAAAAAATACCTAACCCTACCCATGTCCCCCAGGGCAGACCCGGGTGGGGATTAAAGGAGAAGAAGGGAAGAAAAGCTTTTTATTTGACATTCAAACTTCATCATTTTTAACCCTTATCATTCGGAATACACCAGTGTGTGAAATAAGTTTGACGAAACTAGTTCAAGGGTAGTGCCAGAATAGCTTGGCGCCTCTTGGCGCCAAGCTATTCTGGCACTACCCTCGAACTAAAGCCATTGGTCTATATCCTTATCTGTAAGTACTATAATGTAGCTTGCATATGGCAGTGTTCAGATTTGAAGCTTTTAGCCTCAGGATGATTTGGGTTAAGAAAGCCTATATGTCCAGTGTTATTGTTAGACAGAAAAACGCAGAGTGTTTTCACAGTGACAGGTCGTGTGTGATGAACATCAAACAAATGTCGAATAGTCGAGTGCGTCCTCAAGCAAAGTAGATATTTTTAGCAGGCTCCCGAGCACCTATATCTGCAGAATCTTCTAGTGGCAAGCTGACTGAAGTTGAACAACAGACTTGCCACGACAGCAAAATAACTGCCGTTGAACTGAACTGCTGCCTACGTTACCATGGAAAACGCGGAGTCGATAAAACGACAGAGAAAAGAATCTGACACAGCAAGACATTATCGTACTGACCCAAAGAAGGATGATGAAAGGAATGGACATGATTTTCTACACCAGGCTATAAGCAAACTAAAACCATGTAACACTCTCTCTCTCTCTCTCTCTCTCTCTCTCTTGTTTTAAAATATGTTATTACTTGATTATTTTATATTTATAATGGTGTGTGCGTTTGTATGTGTGTGTGTGAATTGTGTGTGTCCATGCGTGCGGGTGTGAGTGTACATTGATCCAAATGAGTTATGTTAGTGTTTGTGATTATGTGTATGGATAGTCTGTAGTTTAGATGTAGCAACGGCAAGTTTGAAAATTGGTCTTTAACCAAATGCTTTTACCGTTGTAAATTAAAAGTTCATTGTTCTCTGTCTCTGTCTGTGTGTGTGTGTGTGTGTGTCTCTCTCTCTCTCTCTCTCTTGTTGTTTTGTGTTCAATCCGTAGTTTAGCAAGGACAGATATGAAAAGAGGCCTGTGCGCCTATTGTCTCCATCCTTGAAAAATAAAGTGTCATTCATTCATTTTCGCTCTCTCTCTCTCTCTCTCTCTCTCTCTCTCTTATCTGTCTGGCGCGCCCTTAATGACACATTTAACAACCATTTCTTGTCTGCTGCTGATTCGTTGTTAAGCAGTATGACAACTCACACACCAGCTATATCCGAAAGGCTTACAGATTTTTGTGAGGACAAACTCGCGCCAAACGTTTCCTTTAGCATTCCTTCGCTTACTGTATTTGACGTTGGCAAATCTATTAGCCAACTCAAAAATAAGCGCTCGCTTGGTCACGACGGGATAAATACATACTTTTTAAAACTTGCTGCCCCGTATGTGGTCGAGTCTTTGACATTTATTTATAATCTCGTTTTACAACATGGTACATTTCCAAACAGCTGGAAAGTAGCCAAAGTTATTCCTCTGCCTAAAAGTAAGAACCTCTCAGATCCTAATAAGTTTAGACCAATCTCGCTCTTGTCAGCTCTGTCAAAACCATTAGAAAAACATGTACACAGGCATCTGAGCTATTTTCTTGAAAAACATAACTTGCTTTACCCACTACAGTCAGGTTTTAGACCTCGCCACTCATGCCACACAGCTCTAGCTCACCTGACCAATACTTGGCTTACGTCCATGAACAAAGCTGAAATGACCGGTGCTGTATTTCTATATTTCTCAAAAGCCTTTGATCTAGTAAATCATGATATGTTGATACTAAAGCTATCAGTGTATCACGTAAACAAAGCATCCTTGGACTTTTTCAAATCCTACCTGCACGGAAGACGTCAGTATGTGTTTGTTAACGGAAAACGTTCCACTGAAGGCATACTAAAGCATGGCGTGCCTCAGGGCTCAATATTAGGGCCCCTCCTATTTTCCATTTACATCAATGATATGCCATTGCATATTTCAGATCTAAACGTACGCTGTAGCCTGTTTGCTGATGATGCTACTCTCGACGTGTCGTCAGCGAATATCTCCACAATCAATTCCTCACTTCAACAGGGCTTAACTGATGTTTCAAAATGGTGTCACACTAACTATATGGTACCAAATCCGTCTAAAACAGAATGCATGCTAATAACTACACGACAAAAGCAGCAGCTACATCCACCCCCTCTTAGCCTTTCTCTCAACTCTGAGCCGATTAGACAAGTTAGAGAGCAACGCTTGTTAGGCGTCATTATCGACGACCAACTCACATGGCACGCACGTCAGCAGCGTATGTCGAACAGTGTCCAGGAATTTATATCTTCTTTCAAAACTGCGTTATTTTACACATACACCGACAAGGAAAATATTTTATAACGCACACATTCAATCCATATAGATTATGCTTCTACAGTTTGGGATGGATGTAGCGATGTGTGCATAAAAAGACTTAATGCTCTTCATCGTAGAGCAGCCAAATTAATCCACCCGGATAGTAAAGAAAGCACCGACGACCGACTCAAAGCCCTCGACATGCTGCCTCTGCGTAAGTTACTTATGTACAATAAAGGCGTACTTATGTTTAAAATATACCACTCTAAAACGCCTAGTTATCTAACAGATCTATTTAGCCCTGCTCATACGCCTTATAAAACGACGAGGAACAATCTATCCATACCAAGGCCGCGCCTCGATTTATTCAAAACTAGTTTGTCTTACTCAGGAGCCAAACTATGGAATCTGTTGCCTATCGACATTACTGGGGCTCCTTCTTTGTCCACATTCAGAGCCCGCTTATTTCGGCAGCTGAAAGAAAATTAAGCCCATAGTTGTGTAGTTGTGTCAGCGTTTTTCCAGCGCATTGAGTTGTATTGTTGAGTTTGCTGTTGCTGTTCAAACTAAGTTTTTAACGTTCATGTTTAATTAGGCTCTTAGTGTGTGTGTTTGTGTGTGTGTGTGTGTGTGTGTGTGTGTGTGTGTGTGTGTGTATGAGTGAGTGACTGCTAACTATTTTTTATTTTTATTTTTTTTTTATGCTTACGTTTTGCCTTTTCAGTTTTATTAGTTTTAGTCACGCGCGTGAGATTGATGTGTGAGTGCGTGTGCAAGGACATGATTGAAAAAAGGTCTGTGTACCTAATCATTTATCCTTGAGAAATAAAGTTTCATTTCATTTTCATTTCATTTCATTTCATTTCTCTCTTTCTCTCTCTCTCTCTCTCTCTCTCTCTCTCTCTCTCTCTCTCTCTCTCTCATTCACAACCGCTGTCAGATGTCATTTCCAGCCATCAGTGGTCTTATCATAAGTATGCAGATGACACCGATTGATTGTACATTGCTTAACGTCCCGACAGCAACAAGGCTTTCTCAGGACGTGCCTGCACTGCTTGTGAAAAAAAAAAAAAAAACACAAAAAAACCCCAGAACATTGAATGTATGTCGCCAGCCGGTCCAATACGTTAAATAAACCTAACACATGGGGCCTAAATAAAGCCAAGACCATTCAGCAACACACATCCAATATCAAGAGCTACAGGCAGTGCAGACAGTAGGGAGAGTTTTAAAAAGGCAAATACAGGTGAATGGACAAAGGGTAGACAGAAACACATGCCCCAGAATAGAGAGAAAAACCCACCCTGTGGGGCTGACCAGGGTGACCCTGGGAACTAAAAAATACCTAACCCCACCCAAGTCCCCCAGGGCAGACCCGGGTGGGGTAAGATGACACCGAAATCTCTCAGAGTAGTCCACCTGGGGAATTTCAGTCTGTTGAAACTGGCATCAAGTCTTGTGTTGACGATGTCACGACATGGATGGACAGTAACAAACTTATGTTAAACCCAGAAAAAAAACAGAGTTACTACCCGTTGGCTCAGCATCCCGGCTTCAACAAATTCACACTGAGTCTCTACGCATAGATGACACTGATATTCCATTTCAGTCTTCGGTCAAATATCTTGGTGACATGTTTTCCGCTAACCCTGCATGGGAGTCCACTATTACTCTTTTTGGGCTCAAACAGCTGATAACATCTCCAACTCGTGTTACGTCTACGTCCTCTACACTCATTGATCATATATATACAACGAACAAGAGCCGAGTGTTGGAGACGGAAGTACTACAAGTTGGAATCAGCGACCATTACCCTGTGTGCTGTAGCTGGACCGCCTTCAGCGAGTTCAAAATAATGCCGCAAGGCTTGTGAAGCGCAGGCGAAAACGAGACCACGTAACCCCTATACTGAAAGACCTTCACTGGCTTCCAGTCCAATCCCGCATACAGTTTAAGATTGCGACCCTTGCATACCGCCACTTTGATGGCAGTCTTCCGTCATACCTTTCCTCCAGTCTGATCACTTACCAGCCCTCTCGCTCACTGCGTTCATCGGGAGAGAAACTTCTCAAAGTTCCAAAGTACCATCTCAAATCTGCCAGTGAATGCTCTTTCAGATATTCTGCTCCTTTAATTTGGAATTCCTTACCGACTGAGCTGAGAAATGCCTCCCCCCTTACGCAGTTCAAAGCAAAGTTAAAAACTCACCTTTTCTCGCAGACTTTCGTGTGATCTCTACGGTTTTCTGTACACCCCCCCCCCCTTCCCCCCCCCCTACAGACTGTGTGTGTGTGTGTGTGTGTGTGTGTGTGTATGTGTATGTGCGTATATGTGTGTGTGTATGGGTGTGTGTGTGTATGGGTGTGTGTGTGTGTGTGTGCGTCGTTTTCGCCTGCGCATTGAGTTATATTATAAATATGAGAAATGCGCCATATAAATACCATGTATTATTATTATTATTATTATTTTCTCTCTATTGTGCTCATATTCAGCCAAATTTGGATTATCCCTCTACTATCTGGGACGGGAGTAGTGATTTTATTCAATATTTAAAAAAAGGCAGTATTTTTCGGAAAAAAGTTGTTCGGCATGTGACTTCTTTTATTATGTAGATAATTTGTGCTCAGTTTTATGTTTCAATGATGTTGACCTTTAAAAGACTCAACTCGTTCCACAGAAGGGTCATTAAACTAATTGTTGACAGACCCACAGAAAGCATTAGTACATTGATTGATTGATTGTATATTGCTTAACGTCCCGACAGCAACAAGGCTTTCTCAGGACGTGCCTGCACTGCTTGTTAAAAAATAAAAAATAAACAGAACATTGAATGTATGTCACCAGCCGGTCAAATACGTTAAATAAACCTAACACATGGGGCCTAAATAAAGCTAAGACCATTTAGCAACACACATCCAACATCAAGAGCTACAGGCAGTGCAGACAGTAGGGAGAGTTTTAAAAAGGCAAATACAGGTGAATGGACAAAGGGTAGACAGAAACACATGCCCCAGAATAGAGAGAAAAACCCACCCTGTGGGGCCTGACCAGGGTGACCCTGGGAACTAAAAAATACCTAACCCCACCCAAGTCCCCCAGGGCAGACCCGGGTGGGGGGAGCATTAGTACAGATGACAAATTCAAGTTGCTAGCTGTCTTACCCGTTGATAATGGGGAATGGTTCTGAGAGGTTACTGTTGAGTCTAACCTGGCCTTGCTGGTCCTCGTGGAGCTGGACGATCATGCTTAGGAACTTTGGGGGACAGCCAAGTCGCTCCAGGATCTGCCACATGCCTTGCCTGCTCACAGTGTCGAACGCTTTTGTTAGGTCGACAAACGTTACGTACAGCCCTTTGTTCTGCTCGCGGCACTTCTCCTGAAGCTGTCTCAGCACAAAGACCATGTCGGTGGTACTCCTGTTGGCTCTGAAGCCACACTGGCCCTCTGGGGGGTGGTCTTCAGCGATGGCAGGTACCAGCCGATTCAGGAGCAGCCTTGCGAGAATTTTCCCTGCAATGGACAGCAGGGTAATTCCACGATAATTAGAGCAGGCAGATTTCTCTCCTTTGTTCTTGTACAGGGTGATGATGACTGCATCACGGAGATCCTTTGGTAGTGTTCCTTTCTCCCAGCAGCAGAGAAAGAGGTCATGGAGCTTGTTGTGCAGTGCTGGGCCTCCATGTTTCCAGATCTCTGGTGGGATTCCGTCAATGCCTGCTGCTTTGCCACTCTTGAGCTGGTGGATGGCTGTGAGGGTCTCTTCGGCGGTGGGCGGTACGTCCAATTCAACCTTTAGTGGGAGCTGTGGGATTTGGAGGATGACTGTTTCTTGAACAGTGCGCTCAGCGCCGAAGAGGTCCTGAAAGTATTCTGACCAGCGGTTCAAGATGGAGGTATTATCTGTGAGGAGTGCCTGTCCATCGGCGCTTCGCAGGGGACTTTGTACCAGGTGCCTAGGGCCATACACTGCTTTCAGTGCTTCATAGAAGCCCCTGTAGTCACCGTTGTCAGCGCAAAGCTGGGTCCTCTGTGCCAGTCTCGACCACCACTCGTTCTGGAGCTCTCTAAGCTTGAGCTGGAGACTGCTGCAGATGAGGCGAAAGGCAGATTTCTTCACAGGGCAGGAAGGCTGGGCTAGGTGGGCCTGGTGGGCGGCTCTTTTTTTTGCTAGAAGTTCCTGGATCTCCACGTCGTTTTCGTCAAACCAGTCTTTGTTCCTCTTTCTAACAAAGCCCAAGACTTCCATAGAAGATTTTACAATAGCAGTTTTCAGTTGCTCCCAGAGTGTTTCAGGGGAGGAGTCTGCTGGATCAACTGCGTCTTTGAGCATGCGCTCTAAATCTGTCTGGAGGGCAGCTTTCTTGTCATCACGCTGAAGGCTGGCGACATCAAGCTTTTTCTTGAGGGGGCCCCTTTTCTTGGGTTTCAGCTTGAGGTGGAGCCTGAGTTTGCAGCGGACAAGGCGGTGGTCAGTGTGGCACTCTGCGCTGGACATCACTCTGGTGAGGAGGACGTCACTGCGGTCCCTCTGACGCACTAGGACATAGTCGATAAGGTGCCAGTGCTTGGAGCGAGGATGCATCCAGGTGGTCTTTCGACTGTCCTTTTGCTGGAAAGTAGTGTTGGTGATGACAAGTTGCTGTTCTGCACAGAACTCCAACAGCAGGCGGCCAATGTCATTGCAGTTCCCAACGCCATGCTTGCTGAGGACTCCTTTCCAGGCTTCAGAGTCTTGGCCCACTCTGGCGTTGAAGTCGCCAAGGATGATGACTTTGTCGTCTGCAGGGGTGCTCTGCAGGAGGCTGCGCAGGTCAGAGTAGAACTTGTCTTTTTCTGCAGGCTCTGCCAGGAGGGTTGGGGAGTACACACTGAGAAGGGTGACGTATTGCTGGTGTCTCAGTGGGAGGCGCATGGACATGATGCGGTCGGAGTGACCCATTGGTAGGTTTTCCAACTTAGTCGCAATGGGGGTCTTGACCATGAAGCCCACGCCTGAGAGCCGTCTTTCTGATGCAGGCCTGCCTGACCAGTAGAGGGTGTAGCCAGCGCCAAGTTCTTGGAGGCTACCTTCCTCCGGGAGGCGTACTTCGCTGAGCGCGGCGATGTCGATGTTTAACCTCCGCAATTCATGGGCAATAAGGGCGGAGCGACGTTCAGGGCGTCCGCTGTCTGCTGTGTCGAGCATGGTTCGGATGTTCCAGCATGCTACGTTGAGTCCGGTCGTGGTCGTCATGAAAGTGGATCCATTGTTTTTTCTTGTTTTCTGACCGCAGGAGAAGATGCCCGTTGACCGCGGCTAGCCAACTGGGGTTACGAGGGGATGAGCTTTGGTTAGGCCACCTTTTCTAGGCCCCTCTCCATGTGGAGCAAGCAGTGCTGTCCCTAGAGAAGGCTGCTTGGTCGTTCAGGGTGTGCCGAGTGACGTTGTCATCCCCAGGTCAACATCAGGCGACCAATATCCTGAACCGCCTGCATGCAGGTTTGAGACTGCGGCTTCCAGTGACATCTTTCACCTGCCGTTTCGCCCCTTGCCCATCGCTACAGGACTTGGAAGGTCGTTGTCATGGTCCGTGGGCGTTTCCTAAAGCCTGCGCGGTGGAGCTTTTTGGTGGAGTGCAGTGTGCGCAGTACTGGCCCCACCCTTTAAACCCTTGGTTCGTCTGCCATGGCCTAGCACGCTAGGACGGTGGCATCGAGGTCCTCGGGTCGTAGGTTTTATATCAGACTGTCCTTGTCCTAGTCTCTGGCTCAAAAGCCTTCCCCGGAGACACGGGGGCTTTGATGTCAGGGTTTTCCTCCCTTAGCCTTTCCGCAGCCAAGCGGCCAGTCCTGCAAGGCAGCAGGGGGACTCGTGGAGGGCGGGGTCGTCTATGTCCCGTGCAGATGTGAACATCTGCCCACTGCCCCAACAAAAAAACATCATAAACACATTTAATACACATAATGAGATATACATGCGCTACCATCTAACAAGTGTACCATAAGATTACACACACACACACACACAAAACAAAACAAAAAAAACCCAAAAAAACAACAACAAAAAAAACCAACAAAAAAAACAAACAAACCCCCCCCCCCCCGACAACAACAACAATCAGATAGACAAATTCAAAATACCACGTCATTCTAAAACAAAAGCAGTTTACGCTTGCATTTGTAGCAAATGCTGATGAAGCCGTGTCTTGAAAGCATTTATGGTCGTGATAGATTTTATTTCTTTTGGAAGTAAATTCCATTCTTTGGCTGCTGAATATGAGAAGGCCGATTTAAAAATGTCAAGGCGGGGCCTAGGCACTACCAGGTCGTTCCTCAGTGTCGGGTACGGAGTGTGGGGAGCCTTAAAGAGAGCAGCGAGATATCCAGGTAATTTTGAAAGTGTGATCTTACGCATAAATACACATTTATTGAATAAAAAGTGCTTACGAAGGGGCAACATATTTAATTTTGTTAGTTTATCGTCGGTAGTCAAAGGGGTGTGGGAATCTTTTAGGATAAGCTTTGCCGCACGTCTATGAAGTGAATTTATTCTTTTTAAAGAAATATCGCTGCATCCATCCCATACTGTCGATGCGTAATCTAGATGGGATTTTATGTGTGCATTATAAAACAACTGCCTGGTTGAAACGTCGGTGAATAGAACTAGTCTAGATAACAAATATAGATTTTTTGACAAAACCTTACAAATAGAATTAGTATGCGAGTGCCAACTGAGCTGGTCGTCTACAGTGACACCAAGCAAACGATGTTCTCTAACTTGCGCTATTGGTTGCTGTTCAAGGTAAAGTTTGAGTGGCGGCGGGCTCAGCTGATGCTTTTTTGCCTTGTTGTAACAAGCATACATTCCGTCTTTGATGGATTTGGAATCATGGAATTAGTCTGGCACCAATCAAAGACTTCATTTATTGTTTGCTGGAGTGAATTAGTGATTGTGGGCACGTCTGGCGCAGACACATCCAAAGATGCATCATCTGCAAATAAGCTACAGGTAACGTCAGGCTGTGAGATATGTAAAGGTAAGTCATTTATGTAAAGTGTGAACAATAAAGGCCCGAGAATAGATCCCTGGGGCACGCCATGCATAATCAGCCCCTCAGAGGATGATTTGCCATTTACGCTGACATACTGTCGTCGGCCTTCAAGGTAGGATTTAAAAAAGGATACAGCTCGGTCACTTACGCGGTAGACTGAGAGTTTTTCGGTAAGGAGGGTATGGTTAACTAAGTCGAAGGCTTTGGTAAAGTCTAAAAAGACCACTCCAGTCAACAGTGCTTTATTTATTGATGTGAGCCAACGATCCGTTAAATGTGAGAGAGCTGTTTGACAAGAGTGCCGCAGGCGAAATCCTGACTGTAAGGGATGAATAAGGTCGTGTGTGTCAAGAAAGTGCTGTAAGTGTTTGTGTATGTGCTTTTCTATGGGTTTTGAAAGTGAAGACAGGATAGAAATTGGCCTGAATTTATTGGGATCTGTAAGATCTTTGTTCTTAGGAAGCGGAATAACTTTGGCTTTTTTGAGATCAGAGGGGAATTCGCCACGCTCGATACAACGGAGATGTACGTTAAAGATTCTACTATGAAAGGTAGTGATAGTTTTAACACTGCAGTACTAATTTCATCATGTCCTGAAGTGCGCTTACTTTTGAGACATTCAATCGCTTTACCGACATCATGCACTGTCATGCAAGGTATGTGGAAAGATGAACGAGAAGAAAGTTTGCCATCACAATATTTGACAAGGATTGGGGATACAAACGGGCTGCGTGCTGGCACCAACCCTCTTCACCATCTTCTTTAGCATGATGTTGAAGCAGGCCACAGTGGACCTCGACGATGACGATGCAGTGTACATCAGGTATCGTCTCGATGGCAACCTGTTCAACCTCAGACGACTGCAGGCCCACACCAAAACCCTAGACCAACTGATTCGTGAGCTGCTCTTTGCTGATGACGCTGCCCTCGTTGCACACACAGAGAGAGCCTTGCAGCGCATCACGTCCTGCTTTGCAGATGCTGCCCAGCTCTTTGGACTCGAGGTCAGTCTGAAAAAGACAGAGGTCCTTCATCAGCCGGCACTCAAGGTAGAGCATCGCCCTCCCCACATCACCATCGGCGAGTCTGAACTAAAGTCAGTACACCAGTTTACCTACCTTGGCTGCACCATCACGTCAGACGCCAAGCTGGACAAGGAGCTGGACAACAGGTTGGCAAAAGCGAACAGTGCTTTCGGGCGACTATTCAAGCGGGTGTGGCACAATCAACAGCTGAAAAAAGGCACCAAGATCAGCGTGTACAGAGCTGTCGTCCTCACCACCCTGCTGTACGGTTCCGAGTCCTGGACCCTCTGCCGCAACCAACTACGACTCCTCGAACGCTTTCACCAGCGCTGCCTGCGTACCATCCTGGGCATTCACTGGAGTGACTATGTCACCAACGTCGAGGTCCTTGGACAGGCAGAAACTATGAGCATCGAGGCTTTGTTGCTGCGGACACAGCTTCGCTGGGCGGGGCACGTCTCCAGGATGGAGGATCATCGCCTACCCAAGATCACTCTGTTCGGCGAGCTTGCCACTGGACACCGAGACAGAGGGGCACCAAAGAAGAGATACAAAGACGGTCTCAAGAAGTCATTTAGTGCCTGCCAAATCGACCACCGCCAGTGGTCTTCGCTTGCTGCGGACCGTGACACCTGGCGCTCCACCATCTACAAGGCAGCCGTCTCCTTTGAGGACTCTCGCAGAGCTAACCTTAAGGACAAACGGCTCAGGAGAAAAAACAGAGTTGCCATAACTCATAACCCTGACCAGACCTTCCCCTGCAGCCACTGCGGTCGAACCTGCCTGTCCCGGATTGGCCTCCGCAGCCACGAAAATGCCTGCAGACGACGTGGGAAAGCCCTATAGAATCTTCGTTCGCGAAGTCAAGCCAAGAGAGAGAGAGAGAGAGAGAGATTGTTAGACAAGACACTCTTTTAAACAAATATTAACCAGAAATGGTGGATTATTAACCTGGAGGTCATGAAGTCTTTGCTGCTTGTGTAAAGTATGTCTTCACTATTTTTTGATTCAGTGAAACATGACTATTTAATGAAAATGGCTATCTCTTTTTGTTTTGATATATATATATGTATAATAGCAGTCAGTGTTGCAAATGAAATATACAAGTACAGTGTATTTCAGATGGTTGATTGATTGATTGTACATTGCTTAACGTCCCGACAGCAACAAGGCTTTCTCAGGACGTGCCTGCACTGCTTGTGAAAAAAAAAAAATAAACAGAACATTGAATGTATGTCGCCAGCCGGTCAAATACATTAAATAAACCTAACACATGGGGCCTAAATAAAGCTAAGACCATTTAGCAACACACATCCAATATCAAGAGCTACAGGCAGTGCAGACAGTAAGGGAGAGTTTTAAAAAGGCAAATACAGGTGAATGGACAAAGGGTAGACAGAAACACATGCCCCAGAATAGAGAGAAAAACCCACCCTGTGGGGCTGACCAGGGTGACCCTGGGAACTAAAAAATACCTAACCCCACCCAAGTCCCCCAGGGCAGACCCGGGTGGGGTTATTTCAGATGGATGTAAGTGAGTGAGTGAGTATAGATTGCTTTACGTCCCGCAAGCGACAAAGGCCTTCTCAGGATGTGCCTGCGCTAAATGAAGAAAAGAACTGCAAGAAGCGCAGACAGGAGGGAGAATTTCAAAAAAAAAAAAAAAAAAAAAAAAAAAAAAACAGATGAATGGGCCAGAAAGACAGAAATACAAACCCCCAAAAGAGTAGAACCCACCTTGCAGGGGTTAGACAAGGTGACCCTAGGAACTAAAAAGTAGACAACCCCACCAAGGTCCCCTAGGGCAGACCCGGTGGGGGGCAGATGGATGTAAACAGTGTTAGACATTTAAAGTACCACAAAGTTACATTTCATTGTCTTCTTTTGTTTTATTTATTCTGGTGAATACACCGACTTGTTGACAGTTTCAGCTGATGTATGATGTAATACTGTTTTATTAGGTCGCAAAACTGTCAAAGATCTTCCTTGCTGCAGAGGATGGCACTCTTAGCATGGGAAGCAGCTCCATCAGATTGATGTTGATGTACAGAAAGGTTAATATTTAACAATAGTGCATTGTTCGTCCACTTACTAAAAAAATGAAGAATTTCATAAACTGTTTTGTGCTTTTTATACATGTTTCTTTCATTTTTCCCTTTTTTTTTGGTTTGTTTTTGGTTATTGTGTTATTTCTTTTCTTCTGACAAGAAATTGTTTTCTGCCACCACTGGCATTCCTCCGAAAGCTCATTTGACCCTAGTTTCTGTATGTAAATACATGTAACAGCCAGTTTTCAACCATGTAAATGATAAGGATGCAGTGTTGTCAACTGTGTTTGCAATGATGGTGTTTCACAGGGGTTTAAATGGCACATTCGCCAGTACAACCTATACTTCGGCTCATTGTTTGCTCATATTTTTATTCCTGAATTTTATTTTTTGGCAGACCTTTTGCAAGAGGCTGATGGGGAAGAAGATGATGAAGAAGAGCCATGTGAGTAATGAAGTCTGAGGTGTTTTGCTTGTCTTTGTGTTGTTCAGCTTGTATAAGTTTTTATATGTAAAGTTTGTTTATGTGTTACGTGTTGAGTTGTAGTTGTAGTATGACAAACACACCAGGTGTACGCATGTAAGGTTCTTTTAAATAAACTTCATTCAGCTGGAACCCGTCACACGGGGTTTAAGGTTGTAGACAATACTGGAGTAACAGTTCCAACAATATTTTAATTCAGCGATGCGATTTCCACACAATGCATTCCCAAATGCACTACCACTGATACAATGTCTCCCCTGCAAATGCCAATACTGGCGACACAAAGTTTCTGACACAACATACACCACCATTGCCTCTCACAATGTACACCCTATACGTGCCACGTACCTATGATAAACTGTGTGCCCCTACAACTGACAATGCATGACAATGTATCCACGTGCTTCCTAGCACCAACTTTTATAGTAAAACAGCTTTCTAGAATAATCCAAAGAAATCACACAACGCAACCAATCAGAACGGAACACGTAACGTAAACTCATAAATATTAATAAAAAAGAACTTTCTAGACTAAACTACACTGGTCTACAAATTCTACTGCTCATTTCAGCCCCTATTTTGAGAAATCCCGGCGCGTTATGACGTCTCACAAAAGTATGGTAGACCGTTCACCACCTGGCCCACATTTTCTGGAAGTTTCATGATCTTTTACAACACACACCTACTGGCTGCTAAAT
>BTPG01000007.1:185154917-185176891 GCA_036245525.1 Semisulcospira habei | reverse complement strand
TAGCTTGTGGACGGTTCTTTGGTAAGTCGCTGTTCCGGATACATCTCCCAGCACTGATAACAAGTGATATAGCTTGTGGACGGTTCTTTGGTAAGTCTCTGTTCCGGATACATCTCCTTGCACTGATAACAAGTGATATAGCTTGTGGACGATTCTTTGGTAAGTCTGTTCCGGGTACATCTCCCTGCACTGATAACAAGTGATATAGCTTGTGGACGGTTCTTTGGTAAGTCTCTGTTCCGGATACATCTCCTTGCACTGATAACAAGTGATATAGCTTGTGGACGATTCTTTGGTAAGTCTGTTCCGGGTACATCTCCCTGCACTGATAACAAGTGATATAGCTTGTGGACGGTTCTTTGGTAAGTCTCTGTTCCGGGTACATCTCCCTGTACTGATAACAAGTGATATAGCTTGTGGACGGTTCTTTGGTAAGTCTGTTCCGGATACATCTCCTTGCACTGATAACAAGTGATATAGCTTGTGGACGATTCTTTGGTAAGTCTGTTCCGGGTACATCTCCCTGCACTGATAACAAGTGATATAGCTTGTGGACGGTTCTTTGGTAAGTCTCTGTTCCGGGTACATCTCCCTGCACTGATAAGTGATATAGCTTGTGGACGGTTCTTTGGTAAGTCTCTGTTCCGGATACATCTCCTTGCACTGATAACAAGTGATATAGCTTGTGGACGATTCTTTGGTAAGTCTGTTCCGGGTACATCTCCCTGCACTGATAACAAGTGATATAGCTTGTGGACGGTTCTTTGGTAAGTCTCTGTTCCGGGTACATCTCCTTGCACTGATAACAAGTGATATAGCTTGTGGACGATTCTTTGGTAAGTCTGTTCCGGGTACATCTCCCTGCACTGATAACAAGTGATATAGCTTGTGGACGGTTCTTTGGTAAGTCTCTGTTCCGGGTACATCTCCCTGCACTGATAACAAGTGATATAGCTTGTGGACGATTCTTTGGTAAGTCTCTGTTCGGATACATCTCCCTGCACTGATAACAAGTGATATATATAGCTTGTGGATGGTTCTTTGGTAAATCGCTGTTCCGGATACATCTCCCTGCACTGATAACAAGTGATATAGCTTGTGGACGGTTCTTTGGTAAGTCTCTGTTCTGGGTACATCTCCCTGCACTGATAACACCCCACCCGGGTCTGCCTTGGGGGACTTGGGTGGGGTTAGGTATTTTTTAGTTCCCATGGTCACCCTGGTCAGCCCCACAGGGTGGGTTTTTCTCTCTATTCTGGGGCATGTGTTTCTGTCTACCCTTTGTCCATTCACCTGTATTTGCCTTTTTAAAACTCTCCCTACTGTCTGCACTGCCTGTAGCTCTTGATATTGGATGTGTGCTGCTAAATGGTCTTAGCTTTATTTAGGCCCCATGTTGTAGGTTTATGTAACGTATTTGACCGGCTGGCGACATGCATTCAATTTTCTGTTTTTTTTTTTTTTTTCACAAGCAGTGCAGGCACGTCCTGAGAAAGCCTTGTTGCTGTCGGGACGTTAAGCAATGTACAATCAATCAATCAATGCACTGATAACAAGTGATACAGCTTGTGGACGGTTCTTTGGTAAGTCTGTTCTGGATACATCTCCTTGCACTGATAACAAGTGATATAGCTTGTGGATGATTCTTTGGTAAGTCTGTTCCGGGTACATCTCCTGCACTGATAACAAGTGATATAGCTTGTGGACGGTTCTTTGGTAAGTCTCTGTTCCGGGTACATCTCCCTGCACTGATAACAAGTGATATAGCTTGTGGACGATTCTTTGGTATGTCTCTGTTCCGGATACATCTCCCTGCACTGATAACAAGTGATATATATAGCTTGTGGACGGTTCTTTGGTAAGTCGCTGTTCCGGATACATCTCCCTGCACTGATAACAAGTGATATAGCTTGTGGACGGTTCTTTGGTAAGTCTCTGTTCCGGATACATCTCCCTGCACTGATAACAAGTGATATAGCTTGTGGACGGTTCTTTGGTAAGTCTGTTCCGGGTACATCTCCCTGCACTGATAACAAGTGATATAGCTTGTGGACGGTTCTTTGGTAAGTCTGTTCCGGATACATCTCCTTGCATTGATAACAAGTGATATAGCTTGTGGACGATTCTTTGGTAAGTCTGTTCCGGGTACATCTCCCTGCACTGATAACAAGTGATATATATAGCTTGTGGACGGTTCTTTGGTAAGTCGCTGTTCCGGATACATCTCCCTGCACTGATAACAAGTGATATAGCTTGTGGACGATTCTTTGGTATGTCTCTGTTCCGACCCCACCCGGGTCTGCCCTGGGGGACTTGGGTGGGGTTAGGTATTTTTTAGTTCCCAGGGTCACCCTGGTCAGCCCCACAGGGTGGGTTTTTCTCTCTATTCTGGGGCATGTGTTTCTGTCTACCCTTTGTCCATTCACCTGTATTTGCCTTTTTAAAACTCTCCCTACTGTCTGCACTGCCTGTAGCGCTTGATATTGGATGTGTGTTGCTAAATGGTCTTAGCTTTATTTAGGCCCCATGTGTTAGGTTTATTTAACGTATTTGACCGGCTGGTGACATACATTCAATGTTCTGTTTAGGTTTTTTTTTCACAAGCAGTGCAGGCACGTCCTGAGAAAGCCTTGTTGCTGTCGGGACGTTAAGCAATGTACAATCAATCAATCAATCAATGTCTCTGTTCCGGATACATCTCCCTGCACTGATAACAAGTGATATATATAGCTTGTGGGCAGTTCTTTGGTAAGTCGCTGTTCCGGATACATCTCCCTGCACTGATAACAAGTGATATAGCTAGTGGACGGTTCTTTGGTAAGTCTCTGTTCCGGATACATCTCCCTGCACTGATAACAAGTGATATAGCTTGTGGACGGTTCTTTGGTAAGTAACCCCACCCGGGTTTGCCCTGGGGGACTTGGGTGGGGTTAGGTATTTTTTAGTTCCCAGGGTCACCCTGGTCAGCCCCACAGGGTGGGTTTTTCTCTCTATTCTGGGGCATGTGTTTCTGTCTACCCTTTGTCCATTCACCTGTATTTGCCTTTTTAAAACTCTCCCTACTGTCTGCACTGCCTGTAGCTCTTGATATTGTAGGTGTGTTGCTAAATGGTCTTAGCTTTATTTAGGCCCCATGTGTTAGGTTTATTTAATGTATTTGACCGGCTGGCGACATACATTCAATGTTCTGTTTAGTTTTTTTCACAAGCAGTGCAGGCACGTCCTGAGAAAGCCTTGTTGCTGTCGGGACGTTAAGCAATGTACAATCAATCAATCAATCTTTGGTAAGTCTGTTCCGGGTACATCTCCCTGCACTGATAACAAGTGATATAGCTTGTGGACGGTTCTTTGGTAAGTCTCTGTTCCGGATACATCTCCCTGCACTGATAACAAGTGACATAGCTTGTGGACGTTTCTTTGGTAAGTCTTTCCGGGTACATCTCCCTGCACTGATAACAAGTGATATAGCTTGTGGACGGTTCTTTGGTAAGTCTGTTCCGGATACATCTCCTTGCACTGATAACAAGTGATATAGCTTGTGGACGATTCTTTGGTAAGTCTGTTCCGGGTACATCTCCCTGCACTGATAACAAGTGATGTAGCTTGTGGACGGTTCTTTGGTAAGTCTCTGTTCTGGGTACATCTCCCTGCACTGATAACAAGTGACATAGCTTGTGGACGATTCTTTGGTAAGTCTCTGTTCTGGATACATCTCCCTGCACTGATAACAAGTGATATATATAGCTTGTGGACGGTTCTTTGTTAAGTCGCTGTTCCGGATACATCTCCCTGCACTGATAACAAGTGATATAGCTTGTGGACGGTTCTTTGGTAAGTCTCTGTTCCGGATACATCTCCCTGCACTGATAACAAGTGATATAGCTTGTGGACGGTTCTTTGGTAAGTCTGTTCTGGGTACATCTCCCTGCACTGATAACAAGTGATATAGCTTGTGGACGGTTCTTTGGTAAGTCTGTTCCGGATACATCTCCTTGCACTGATAACAAGTGATATAGCTTGTGGACGATTCTTTGGTAAGTCTGTTCCGGGTACATCTCCCTGCACTGATAACAAGTGATATAGCTTGTAGACGATTCTTTGGTAAGTCTGTTCCGGGTACATCTCCCTGCACTGATAACAAGTGATATAGCTTGTGGACGGTTCTTTGGTAAGTCTCTGTTCCGGGTACATCTCCATGCACTGATAACAAGTGATATAGCTTGTGGACGATTCTTTGGTAAGTCTCTGTTCCGGATACATCTCCCCCACCCGGGTCTGCCCTGGGGGACTTGGGTGGGGTTAGGTACTTTTTAGTTCCCAGGGTCACCCTGGTCAGCCCCACAGGGTGAGTTTTTCTCTCTATTCTGGGGCATGTGTTTCTGTCTACCCGAGGTCCATTCACCTGTATTTGTCTTTTTAAAACTCTCCCTACTGTCTGCACTGCCTGTAGCTCTTGATATTGGATGTGTGTTGCTAAATGGTCTTAGCTTTATTTAGGCCCCATTTGTTAGGTTTATTTAACGTATTTGACCGGCTGGCGACATACATTCAATGTTCTGTTTAGTTTTTTTTATTCACAAGCAGTGCAGGCACGTCCTGAGAAAGCCTTGTTGCTGTCGGGACGTTAAGCAATGTACAATCAATCGGATACATCTCCCTGCACTGATAACAATTGATATATATAGCTTGTGGATGGTTCTTTGGTAAGTCTGTTCCGGATACATCTCCTTGCACTGATAACAAGTGATATAGCTTGTGGACGATTCTTTGGTAAGTCTGTTCCGGGTACATCTCCCTGCACTGATAACAAGTGATATAGCTTGTGGACGGTTCTTTGGTAAGTCTCTGTTCCGGGTACATCTCCCTGCACTGATAACAAGTGATATGGCTTGCGGACGGTTCTTTGGTAAGTCTGTTCCGGATACATCTCCTTGCACTGATAACAAGTGATATAGCTTATGGACGATTCTTTGGTAAGTCTGTTCCGGGTACATCTCCCTGCACTGATAACAAGTGATTTAGCTTGTGGATGATTCTTTGGTAAGTCTCTGTTCCGGATACATCTCCCTGCACTGATAACAAGTGATATATATAGCTTGTGGACGGTTCTTTGGTAAGTCGCTGTTCCGGATACATCTCCCAGCACTGATAACAAGTGATATAGCTTGTGGACGGTTCTTTGGTAAGTCTCTGTTCCGGATACATCTCCTTGCACTGATAACAAGTGATATAGCTTGTGGACGATTCTTTGGTAAGTCTGTTCCGGGTACATCTCCCTGCACTGATAACAAGTGATATAGCTTGTGGACGGTTCTTTGGTAAGTCTCTGTTCCGGGTACATCTCCCTGTACTGATAACAAGTGATATAGCTTGTGGACGGTTCTTTGGTAAGTCTCTGTTCCGGATACATCTCCTTGCACTGATAACAAGTGATATAGCTTGTGGACGATTCTTTGGTAAGTCTGTTCCGGGTACATCTCCCTGCACTGATAACAAGTGATATAGCTTGTGGACGGTTCTTTGGTAAGTCTCTGTTCCGGGTACATCTCCCTGTACTGATAACAAGTGATATAGCTTGTGGACGGTTCTTTGGTAAGTCTGTTCCGGATACATCTCCTTGCACTGATAACAAGTGATATAGCTTGTGGACGATTCTTTGGTAAGTCTGTTCCGGGTACATCTCCCTGCACTGATAACAAGTGATATAGCTTGTGGACGGTTCTTTGGTAAGTCTCTGTTCCGGGTACATCTCCCTGCACTGATAAGTGATATAGCTTGTGGACGGTTCTTTGGTAAGTCTCTGTTCCGGATACATCTCCTTGCACTGATAACAAGTGATATAGCTTGTGGACGATTCTTTGGTAAGTCTGTTCCGGGTACATCTCCCTGCACTGATAACAAGTGATATAGCTTGTGGACGGTTCTTTGGTAAGTCTCTGTTCCGGATACATCTCCTTGCACTGATAACAAGTGATATAGCTTGTGGACGATTCTTTGGTAAGTCTGTTCCGGGTACATCTCCCTGCACTGATAACAAGTGATATAGCTTGTGGACGGTTCTTTGGTAAGTCTCTGTTCCGGGTACATCTCCCTGCACTGATAACAAGTGATATAGCTTGTGGACGATTCTTTGGTAAGTCTCTGTTCCGGATACATCTCCCTGCACTGATAACAAGTGATATATATAGCTTGTGGACGGTTCTTTGGTAAGTCGCTGTTCCGGATACATCTCCCTGCACTGATAACAAGTGATATAGCTTGTGGACGGTTCTTTGGTAAGTCTCTGTTCCGGATACATCTCCCTGCACTGATAACAAGTGATATAGCTTGTGGACGGTTCTTTGGTAAGTCTGTTCCGGATACATCTCCTTGCACTGATAACAAGTGATATAGCTTGTGGACGATTCTTTGGTAAGTCCGTTCCGGGTACATCTCCCTGCACTGATAACAAGTGATATAGCTTGTGGACGGTTCTTTGGTAAGTACCCCACCCGGGTCTGCCTTGGGGGACTTGGGTGGGGTTAGGCATTTTTTAGTTCCCAGGGTCACCCTGGTCAGCCCCACAGGGTGGGTTTTTCTCTCTATTCTGGGGCATGTGTTTCTGTCTACCCTTTGTCCATTCACCTGTATTTGCCTTTTTAAAACTCTCCCTACTGTCTGCACTGCCTGTAGCTCTTGATATTGGATGTGTGTTGCTAAATGGTCTTAGCTTTATTTAGCCCCATGTGTTAGGTTTATTTAACGTATTTGACCGGCTGGCGACATACATTCAATGTTCTGTTTATTTTTTTTTCACAAGCAGTGCAGGCACGTCCTGAGAAAGCCTTGTTGCTGTCGGGACGTTAAGCAATGTACAATCAATCTTTGGTAAGTCTCTGTTCCGGGTACATCTCCCTGCACTGATAACAAGTGATATAGCTTGTGGACGATTCTTTGGTAAGTTCCCCCACTCGGGTCTGCCCTGGGGGACTTGGGTGGGGTTAGGTATTTTTTAGTTCCCAGGGTCACCCTGGTCAGCCCCACAGGGTGGGTTTTTCTCTCTATTCTGGGGCATGTGTTTCTGTCTACCCTTTGCCCATTCACCTGTATTTGCCTTTTAAAAACTCTCCCTACTGTCTGCACTGCCTGTAGCTCTTGATATTGGATGTGTGTTGCTAAATGGTCTTAGCGTTATTTAGCCCCATGTGCTAGGTTTATTTAACGTATTTGACCGGCTGGCGACATACATTCAATGTTCTGTTTATTTTTTTTCACAAGCAGTGCAGGCACGTCCTGAGAAAGCCTTGTTGCTGTCAGGACGTTAAGCAATGTACAATCAATCAATCAATTCTTTGGTAAGTCTCTGTTCCGGATACATCTCCCTGCACTGATAACAAGGGATATATATAGCTTGTGGACGGTTCTTTGGTAAGTCGCTGTTCCGGATACATCTCCCTGCACTGATAACAAGTGATATAGCTTGTGGACGGTTCTTTTGTAAGTCTCTGTTCCGGATACATCTCCCTGCACTGATAACAAGTGATATAGCTTGTGGACGGTTCTTTGGTAAGTCTGTTCCGGGTACATCTCCCTGCACTGATAACAATTGATATAGCTTGTGGACGGTTCTTTGGTAAGTCTGTTCCGGATACATCTCCTTGCACTGATGACAAGTGATATAGCTTGTCGACGATTCTTTGGTAAGTCTGTTCCGGGTACATCTCCCTACACTGATAACAAGTGATATAGCTTGTGGACGGTTCTTTGGTAAGTCTCTGTTCCGGGTACATCTCCCTGTACTGATAACAAGTGATATAGCTTGTGGACGGTTCTTTGGTAAGTCTGTTCCGGGTACATCTCCTTGCACTGATAACAAGTGATATAGCTTGTGGACGATTCTTTGGTAAGTCTGTTTCGGGTACATCTCTCTGCACTGATAACAAGTGATATAGCTTGTGGACGGTTCTTTGGTAAGTCTCTGTTCCGGGTACATCTCCCCGCACTGATAACAAGTGATATAGCTTGTGGACGGTTCTTTGGTAACTCGCTGTTTCGGGTACAGCACCCCGTCCCCCTTTCTCTTCACCTCTTCATTATGAAAAAAGCGTACTTTCTTTCTAAGTATGTCCTGCAGCCATCGCCTTTCTTTTCCCTTGGCTGCTGACATCTGGGCCACCTCTGCTTCCTCTGCATGCTGAGCAAGCATATGTCGCTGTAACTTAGCTTGTAAAATCCCACAAAAAGGGCAGGGATACTGCGTCTTCTCAGCTGTACTAGCAATTAAAATCTTGGACAAGGCGGGTGACGCAAGTTTCTCACCGTCCACATTGTTGCCACACGGTTTACTGGGATCAGTTGGCTGGGAGTTTTTCTTGGTGCTGAATCAGCCAATTTGGTGGGTGGCGCCATCATGGCAGCATTTTCAGGTGTTGGATCAGCCGGTTTGGTGGGCAGCTCCAAGACTGAAGAACCTGTATATGCTGCAACATCTGGTTCACCAGGAGACACCAGGGGGGAATCACTTTCTGCTGCCATTACATAAGGTTCTGTGGGTGATGTAAGGGTGGGGTAACTTTCCACTGCTGGAATATCTAATTCGTTGGACGGCACCACTGCACTATCTGGTTCTGTGGGCAGTGCCAGGGTAGGGTCACTTTCCACTGCTGGAATATCTAATTCCTTCCACTCTCACACGATGGCAGTGTTGGGGCAGGCTCCTTCTCCATACAAGCAAAACTCACACATGCAAGACAGGTGCCTGCTGATCAGCCGACCCATACCGCCTGACTTGATATGGTGGAACTCACGTGACCCAGGGACCGTCTTCATCACCCTTTCTGGGCGGTCCCTGTTCACCATGCCTTCTGGCACCCAGAAGAATGTTCTTCGGAAATGCTGCCAATGGTTGGTGGGCTGCTTGTTTAGGCTGCTTGCTTGGGCATAAGCAAAAAATTCCTCAGCGGTCGTGACAACAGCACGCTTTCCTTTCACAGCTGTCGCGACATGGTGCTTGATAACTGCTGCTGGAATATCTAATTCGTTGGACGGCACCACTGCACTATCTGGTTCTGCGGACAGTGCCAGGGTAGGGTCACTTTCTGCTGCCAGAACAGTTGGTTCATGCACGCCTTTTACATGCTCCTTCATGGCAAGTGATGTTCCAAACATCTTGTCACAGAAGGTGCATTTCAGGATTTGTGTCTTTGTCTTCAAATAGTATCATTTATCTATCATTTACCTGTCAACGCTGTGACTGGACTGTTTACAAAGACACGATGGAAATGTCCCTATATTCCCTTGCACTCGTTGTTCGTCGGACTGATACAAGAGACATGGCCGTAGTTGCCAGTCCACGCGTGTTTATCACATTTATTGTGGCTTTGTTGTCACTGATTAAATATCTTACTAATACACAACAGTCCACTTGATACATCAATTACGTGCGCGACCACACACACACACACACACACACACACACACACACACACACACACACACACACACACACACACACACAGGCACAACAGTCCACTTGATACAGACAAAATTATGCGTGCACACACACACACATACACACGCACACACACACACACACACACACACACACACACACACACACACACACACACACAACAGTTAGTGCGCACAGACAGTTCTCACTTGCTAGACTCTGCTCTCTGCAGCACCGACAGTCCTTTTAAAAATTGGTACCAGGTTCTAAGCTTCCCACTTCCTTAATTTCAAGGCCTCTCCTTTAACTCTTTTGAGATGTGCCGCAACCGGATTTGTGGCATGAAGCCGGGAATCCAGGTGTGACATGTCTCGGATGTGTTGACTCATTCGGGATGTGCTGCCTCTGGATACGCTGCATACGCCGCGTATCCGGAGGCGGCACATCTCGAATGAGTTAATCGATGTAATGCACACGGTTTTGCTACTGTCTTTGTGATACTCAGAAGAACAATATACTTTCTTCCCCTCTGAACCACCACAGCCACATACATGTTTCATGGAGATTTGATAATATTGCTGGCCTCAGTGGTTCTTGTACTGAACTGGTGGTGGCGATGTGTCCTATTCCTCTTCTTCGTTACCATTAACTCATTGGTGGCCAGCCACATCCGGATGCGTGGCTTATGCCACCCATCTGGATGCGGCTGACCACGAATGAGTTAAGCAAAGGCCCTCGGACCCAACTACGGCTGGCGTCGGCCCGAAGACCTGTTGTTATCAGGGTGCTGACTGCCTGAGGACCTGTTATCGGGGTGCTGACTGGCTGAGGTGGCTGGCTGTCTCACAAAACCAATTTAATGAGATGTCTTGGACAACTGAGACGGTTGGTTGAAGTGACTGCTGAGTGGTTTGGTGACCTACTGATGTAACTGGCTGTGACGGCTCTTTGGTTGTCTTGAAATGGCTGGTTGAGCATGTGGTTTGCTGACTGGCGGAAAAAGATGACTTGCTGAGACGGCTGACTACCTGGATGGCTGGCTGAGTGGTTGACTGACCGGCTGAAATTGATGCTCGCCTGAGAAAACTGACTGATGGTGTGAGCTGACTAGATGGCTGACTGAGTGTCTGGCTGGCTAACTGCTGAACTTTTTGACTGTGGTTGGCTGACCAGGGGACGTAAATGACTGGCTGAGAAGCCTGACTGATGGTGCGAGCTGACTGACTAGCTGGCTGGCTGAGCTGACTGCTGAACTGGCTGACTGACTGCTGAACTGGATGACTCACTGACTGCTGAACTGGCTGACTGACTGACTGCTGAACTGGCTTGATGGGGTGACTCGCTGGCTGGCTGATCTGATGGCTGACTGGCTAAGGAAACAGAAATCGCAGGCTGACTTCGACTTCTTGCTGTGATGATTTCTCTCCCAGGCAAACATGGAGTGGCGCTGGAGGTCAGTGAGGTTAGTATGCTATTAAGATAACTACAATGATAATTATACTAGTGCTTATTATTATTGCGTTAAACCTTGATTTCCAAATCGTCTGCACATCCTTCCATCGAGCATGATATTCCAAGGGTGGTGCCAGGATAGCTTGGCACCTCTAGGCGCCAAGCTATCATGGCACTGCCCATGAACCACCATGATCGCTTGATGTCGTGTTGTGATATCGTGTTGTGATGTGTCGGGCTGGCTGAATGATTAGTTCTATTCAGCCACACTTCTTTGCTTTGAGAGGAGCAGGGCCATGTTGTGCCACAGTGGCAGCAATGCTTGATGAGAATCTGTGTGTGTGTCTCAGATATCGGTTTGAACTCGTTCGAGACGTTACGTGTCCAGATACGCGGTTAAAGCGGATGCGGCACGTCTCAAATAAGCTAACCAATGTACTGAGTTCTTTTCTGAGCCGGAAGTATTCCATTATGAATGCTGACCCACGGTGCAATGGATCTGTCGCTCACATGCATTGGTCTGTTGTGCCCTTTGCTGACAACTCTTCATATCATGCGTGTTCCTTAGACAGGTAGACAACTCTTCATATCATGTGTGTTCCTTAGACAGGTAGACAACTCTTCATATCATGTGTGTTCCTTAGACAGGTAGACAACTCTTCATATCATGTGTGTTCCTTAGACAGGTACAGCTCATTTGCGTTAACCCATTTAGCCCCAGCACCCTGCAGCACGAGATGGATTGACCATGATAATTCAAGGCTAGGTGCCAAGCTCATCTGGCACTACCCTTGAATTACCATCCATCTCCTGCAACTGGTACATAGCCAGTAAGCCTTCAGTAGCACTTCAAAAAAATTGGGAAAGCACCCGTGGGGCTAAAACTAAAAGGGTTGATTGGCAAAAATCTCATCATCACAATATGGCAGAGAAGGGGTGACATGCTGCGACAGGATGTGGACCGACCATGGTAGTTGGCATCTGTTCCGACACCACCCTTAAACTATCACATTTGATCTGTCTCCAGGCGTGTGATGTTGACCAACTACATTGACAATGGCAGCCTCAGGATGTAATGGGTTAAATAATTTTTCATTAACACTTATCATATTGTCTGTGTCTGTTTTGTGCAGAATCGAACAGGGATCGCCATCTGATTTGACCAGAGGATCAGTGTACGCCGAGAACCTTCCTGCCCATGCCTTGATTGGCCCCAAGCTGCCAGCCAGAATTAATGGAGGGATCACCGGCAAGTCAATGCTGGTTTCACAGCACAAAGGACTGGGGACATAGAGGGATCACCGGCAAGTCAATGCTGGTTTCACAGCACAAAGGACTGGGGACATAGAGGGATCACCGGCAAGTCAATGCTGGTTTCACAGCACAAACGACTGGGGACATAGAGGGATCACCGGCAAGTCAATGCTGGTTTCACAGCACAAAGGACTGTGGACATAGAGGGATCACCGGCAAGTCAATGCTGGTTTCACAGCACAAAGGACTGTGGACATAGAGGGATCACCGGCAAGTCAATGCTGGTTTCACAGCACAAAGGACTGGGGACATAGAGGGATCACCGGCAAGTCAATGCTGGTTTCACAGCACAAACGACTGGGGACATAGAGGGATCACCGGCAAGTCAATGCTGGTTTCACAGCACAAAGGACTGTGGACATAGAGGGATCACCGGCAAGTCAATGCTGGTTTCACAGCACAAAGGACTGTGGACATAGAGGGATCACCGGCAAGTCAATGCTGGTTTCACAGCACAAAGGACTGGGGACATAGAGGGATCACCGGCAAGTCAATGCTGGTTTCACAGCACAAAGGACTGTGGACATAGAGGGATCACCGGCAAGTCAATGCTGGTTTCACAGCACAAAGGACTGGGGATATAGAGGTCAGTGTGAGAAAACTCATGAGCACCCATGCTTCTTACGCTTACCCACTAAGCAAAATATACTTGGGCCGCTGTGGGCCCGCGCACAGGTCCGCATGGGCCCACTGTGGTCGAGGACGGCCCGAGGATCTTTGTTTCTAAAAGCACGCGGGCCAATGGCGGCCGACGTCGGCCCGAGGGCCTATCATTATCTTCTTCCTCTCCTTCGTTTTGTTTTTCTAAATTCCTACATTTTGCTCTCTTTTTGTCCAGTCTGAAAACTCCACTCCCTCTCTGTGATTCTTGCGAAATGCTATGTACGGGAAATACCTCTTACTAAATTTGTACAGTGCTGCTTTCTTGTAAAAGTGGCGTCAGAAGATATAATTATGTGTAATGGACGATTTCCACAAATCAGAAGTAGGTTAAAGTTGTAATTGTTTCCATGGAAACAGTGGATTTAAAGCTTTTAATCTACTGTTTTCCTTGAAACACGTGCAGTTTTAACCTATTTTTGATTTCCGAACTAAGTTTGGGTGGCAAACACGTTACTTTCCGGACGCTGGAAAAGCATCCGACGGGGGGGAAAAGAGAGGGTGGAGGAGCTAGTGACAGTCCGCCCAAGGAATTACCGTGACAAAAAGGGCTACCAACAGTGCAAATGGTAAACTTATTAACTTATTTGTTGCTCGCGTGTTGCAGAACTCTAGACAGTCCCCAAGAAGGAGCCCTTGTTCACAACAGGCTTGTCCATGTCGTCGCCTACAAGATGACAATCCACTCCAGTCAACATAGCATTCCCCGTGAATCAGCCAGCTCTCCATCTCGTAGTCTTCTGTCGTCAGGAGTACCACTGCCATCATGTCGTCGGAAGCTTCACTGCCAGCATGTCGTCAGGAGCACCACTGCCATCATGTCGTCAGGAGTACCACTGCCATCATGTCGTCGGAAGCTTCACTGCCAGCATGTCGCCACAAGCACCACTGCCATCATGTCGTCAGCAGCACCATTGTCACCGTATCGTCGGGAACACCACTGAAACCATGTCGCCAGGAACCCCACAGCATCATGTCGTCAGCAGCACCATTGCAACCAGGTCGGCAACACCACTGTTGTCAGAGGCACCACTGCCATCATTTGGTAAAGCCAGTATGTCCATTTTTTTTTTTTTTTAGAAAAGCGAGATTTTCATTGTAAAACAATGAACATCTCGCTTTGCTTAAAAATGGACATGCTGGCTTGTGTCAAAGGATGGCAGACATGCAGTCGCCACCTCCCGTCACCTGAAGACACACCCCCCTGGACCACACATTCCGTGCATTGATCAGTGACATGTTTACCCAACTGCTCAGATTGTGTGCTACAGCTAACCCTTTTGGCTGTCGGTAGCGACTTTGGTCGAGGTGATTCCTGTAGGATGTCAGGATGTTGGTATTCCTGTAGGATGTCAGGATGTTGGTATTCCTGTAGGAATCACTCAATCACCTCAACCAAAATGGCTGCCGACAGCCAAAGGGTGAAGTGTAATTATGGTAGAGACGAGGACGGTAAAGGATACATGGATATCTCAGCCCAGGCTTCTTGCAGGTGCCGTCTCTAACAATCGTAGACAGATGGATGACAAAAAAGTAGGACGTGTTACGATGAAAACAGTGCACGAAATGCCAGGACAAACTTGCGGTATCGCATGCTTGGCCAGTAGGACGTGTTACGATGAAAACAGTGCACGAAATGCCAGGACAAACGTGCGGTATCGCATGCTTGGCCAGTAGGACGTGTTACGATGAAAACAGTGCACGAAATGCCAGGACAAACGTGCGGTATCCCATGCTTGGCCAGGCTTTTATTCACTGCTTTCGTTGAAACACGTGCAATTTTGACAACTTCTGATTTCCGTACGCCTGTTAGGCACTTGTGGTGAAATAGCCTTTGTCCTTGCACCACTGACCCCTACACTCCCCACCCCAAGCTGACCGTCGTAATGTATTTTTCACTATTTGTGGTACGTCAGTCATTGTCTAAAGCGTGCGCATGCGTGTGCGAGTTGTGAGTTCTAATTATTATAAATACCGTAATTATTATTATTATTCTTACACTCACTGTTAGAGCCTTTCATGCATAGATGGCGTTATAACTCATTTGTGGCCAGCGCATCCGGAGGCTTGGCTTATGCCGCGTATCTGGATGTGGCTTGCTGCGAATGAAATAAACGGAGTCAGTTCATCAGGTTTAACCCCATGTGTGTGCAGGTACATCATACCATTGGCTGTACTCTCGCTTGGCCTGTACTCTCGCTTTGCGGCCCCACCCGGGGTCTGCCCTGGGGGATTTGGGTGGGGTTAACTACTTTTTAGTTCCCAGGGTCACCCTGGTCAGCCCCAAAGGGTGGGTTTTCCTCTCTATTCTGGGGCATGTGTTTCTGTCTACCCTTGGTCCATTCACCTGTATTTTCCTTTTTTAAACCCTCCCTACTGTCTGCGCTGCCTGTAGCTCTTGATATTGGATGCGTGTTGCTAAATGGTCTTAGCTGTATTTAGGCCCCATGTGTTAGGTTTATTTAACGTATTGGACCGGCTGGCGACATACATTCAATGTTCTGTTCAGTTTTTTTTTTTTTTTTTTTTTTTTTCACAAGCAGTGCAGGCACGTCCTGAGAAAGTCTTGTTGCTGTCGGGACGTTAAGCAATGTACAATCAATCAATCTCGCTTTGCGATAGCCTTTGAATCTTAGACGGCGTTATACTGAGTCAATTTATCAATTTTAACCCCATGTGCGTGCAGTCATATCATACCACGGACATGTTCGCTCGCCGTGCGATAACTTTTGATGCTTGGACGGGGTTAAACTGAGTCAATTCATCAATTTTAACCTACCCCCACCCGGGTCTGCCCTGGGGGACTTGGGTGGGGTTAGGTACTTTTTAGTTCCCAGGGTCACCCTGGTCAGCCCCACAGGGTGAGTTTTTCTCTCTATTCTGGGGCATGTGTTTCTGTCTACCCTTGGTCCATTCACCTGTATTTGCCTTTATAAAACTCTCCCTACTGTCTGCACTGCCTGTAGCTCTTGATATTGGATGTGTGTTGCTAAATGGTCTTAGCTTTATTTAGGCCCCATGTGTTAGGTTTATTTAATGTATTTGACCGGCTGGCGACATACATTCAATGTTCTGTTTATTTTTTTTTTCACAAGCAGTGCAGGCACGTCCTGAGAAAGCCTTGTTGCTGTCGGGACGTTAAGCAATGTACAATCAATCAATCAATCAATTTTAACCCCATGTGTGTGCAGGCACATCATACCACTGACATGTATGCTCGCTGTCCGATAGCCTTTGTTGCTTAGACGTCGTTAAACTGAGTCAATTCATCAATTTTAACCCCATGTGTGTGCAGGCACATCATACCACTGACATGTATGCTCGCTGTCCGATAGCCCTTGTTGCTTAGACGGCGTTAAACTGAGTCAATTTATCAATTTTAACCCCATGTGCGTGCAGACACATCATGCCACTGACGTACTCTCGCTGTGCGATAGCCTTTGAAGCTTAGATGGCGTTAAACTCGTTCAATTCATCAATTTTAACCCCATGTGCGTGCAGGAGCATCATACCACTGGCCTGTACTCTCGCTGTGCGATAGCCTTTGATGACGGCATCACACTCGGTCAATTCATCAATTTTAACCGCATGTGAGTGCACGCACATCATACCACTGGCCTGTACTCTTGCCGTGCGATAGCCTTTGTTGCTTAGACAGCGTTAAACTGAGTCAATTCATCAATTTTAACCCCATGTGCGTGCAGTCACATCATACCACTGACATGTATGCTCGCTGGGCGATAGCCTTTGTTGCTGAGACGGCGTTAAACTCGGTCAAGCAATCCATCTCGACCATTTGTGCATGCAGGCAATTCATACCACTGACCAGTACGATGGCCGTGCGATAGCCTTTGTTGCTTAGACGGCGTTAAACTTGGTCAAGCAATCCATCCCAACCTCGTGTGCATGCAGCCAATTCACACCACTGGCCAGTATGATGGCCGTGCGATAGCCTTTGTTGCTTAGACAGCGTTAAACTTGGTCAAGCAATCCATCCCAACCTCGTGTGCATGCAGCCAATTCACACCACTGGCCAGTATGATGGCCGTGAGATAGCCTTTGTTGCTTACACGGCGTTAAACTTGGTCAAGCAATCCATCCCAACCTCGTGTGCATGCAGGCAATTCACACCACTGGCCAGTATGATGGCCGTGCGATAGCCTTTGTTGCTTAGATGGCGTTAAACTTGGTCAAGCAATCCATCCCAACCTCGTGTGCATGCAGGCAATTCACACTACTGGCCAGTATGATGGCCGTGCGATAGCCTTTGTTGCTTAGACGGCGTTAAACTTGGTCAAGCAATCCATCTCAACCTCGTGTGCATGCAGGCAATTCACACCACTGGCCAGTATGATGGCCGTGAGATAGCCTTTGTTGCTTAGACGGCGTTAAACATGGTCAAGCAATCCATCCCAACCTCGTGTGCATGCAGGCAATTCACACCACTGGCCAGTATGATGGCCGTGCGATAGCCTTTGTTGCTTAGACGGCGTTAAACTTGGTCAAGCAATCCATCCCAACCTCGTGTGCATGCAGGCAATTCACACCACTGGTCAGTATGATGGCCGTGAGATAGCCTTTGTTGCTTAGACGGCGTTAAACTTGGTCAAGCAATCCATCCCAACCTCGTGTGCATGCAGGCAATTCACACCACTGGCCAGTATGATGGCCGTGAGATAGCCTTTGCTGCTTACACGGCGTTAAACTTGGTCAAGCAATCCATCCAAACCTCGTGTGCATGCAGGCAATTCACACCACTGGCCAGTATGATGGCCGTGCGATAGCCTTTGTTGCTTAGACGGCGTTAAACTTGGTCAAGCAATCCATCCCAACCTCGTGTGCATGCAGGCAATTCACACCACTGGCCAGTATGATGGCCGTGAGATAGCCTTTGTTGCTTAGACGGCGTTAAACATGGTCAAGCAATCCATCCCAACCTCGTGTGCATGCAGGCAATTCACACCACTGGCCAGTATGATGGCCGTGAGATAGCCTTTGTTGCTTACACGGCGTTAACTCGTTCAGCCCGACGGCCGTATTTCCCAAATTTTGGAGGCGTCATCTAATGACTATGCACCAGTTGCAGGAGATGGATTGACCAAGATAATTCAAGGGTAGTACCAAATTAGCTTGGCGCCAACAGGCGCCAAGCTAATCTGGTACTACCCTTGAATGATCATGATCGACCCATCCTGCTGTAGTGCGTCGGGGCTGAATGGGTGTTTTTTGTGTGGTGAAGAAAAAGGCCGGAATGACCAGACAGCTACAGCACCAGCCGGATGAGGTGGTGGTGGCGGCTATAGTGGATTGTTGCGAAGCGATGATGCTTACCTAACGCTGTGCATGTCGGTAGTGGCCGGTTTAGCCTCTATGATTCCCGTACAGGAATCATCGCGACTGAACACGCTACCGACACGCAAAGGGTTAACAAAAAAACGCCACAAAAAAGGCCAATCTAAAGCGTATCCTTTGCTCGTTTAGTTCAGCCGTCCATCGTAGACCACGATTATCGGTGAATGTGTGGAGTGGTCACATTGGTCTCCACCCGGGTCACAGAAAGTTGGCAACGGGTTGTTCCCCTTGTTAACTTTAAATAGTGCAAGGGTATCGGCAGGCGGGTTGTTCCCCTCGTGTCGTTCACAAAACGTACATCGGGGAAACACCCGTGGGTTTGTTGCGTGTTGTTTGACCAAGGTCGGGACCAATACTTATTTCGCCATGTTAACAAAGGTCCTCGGGCCCATGAGGGCCTCAACACAGCTGTGTGCAGACTCACTGCTGCCGTCGTGGGCCCGTAGACGCTGTGCTTCTGGGTGTCGGTTTTCCGTCGGGAAGGCTAAAGAACTGTTTTAAAGGTCAGTAACGTGGGCCAAACCTCGACTGTTGAAATGTGCCCTGCCCCCACAGTCAACCCATAGTGCTGCGTTTGTGCCCTGCCCCCACAGTCAACCCATAGTGCTGCGTTTGGACACTCGCTTACAAATGTTGATCAACTCATTGGAGACGTGCCACCTACGGATACACGGCGAACCGCCGCGTATCCGTAGTCGGCACATCCTGAATGAGTTAAATTCACCTTGTTCATAATATGTCCAGTCGTTATTACATTTTCATGTTGGTCGATCTGATGTTTCCAGCCAGTTTCGCCGATGTTTTCTTTTATGTTTAATAAAATAAGTTTTAAAAAACATTTCTTTCTGTCCTCAGTGTGCATGTATGTTGTACGTGTGTGTGTGTGTGTGTGTGTGTACGCGCGCGTGCGTATGTTGTGACGCTTGAGTTGACTACATTATGTTAACTCATTCTACCCCAACACCGAAATCCCCAAATGTTGCCGTTGTCCTCTGAAGACTGCAGTGCAGTGCAGAACACAGATCGACCATGATAGTTCAAGGGTGATGCCAGAATAGCTTGGCGACCACAGGCGCCAAGCTATTCTGGCATCACCCTTGAACTATCATGGTCGATCCTTATCTTCCTGTGGTGTGTCTGGGGTAGAATGAGTTAACTAATTCGTGGCCAGTCGCATCCGGATGCAGCTTGCCGCGAATGAGTTAAGACACTACTCGCACGAATCCCTACACATCGCTAAAGACTGAAAGTAGTTAAATCATAAAACACATCACTAACCTTGGACAATTTCCTTGCCTCGGCTACACATCGCTAAAGACTGAAAGTAGTTAAATCATAAAACACATCACTAACCTTGGACAATTTCCTTGCCTCGGCTACACATCGCTAAACACTGAAAGTAGTTAAATCATAAAACACATCACTAACCTTGGACAATTTCCTTGCCTCGGCTACACATCGCTAAAGACTGAAAGTAGTTAAATCATAAAACACATCACTAACCTTGGACAATTTCCTTGCCTCGGCTACACATCGCTAAAGACTGAAAGTAGTTAAATCATAAAACACATCACTAACCTTGGACAATTTCCTTGCCTCGGCTACACATCGCTAAAGACTGAAAGTAGTTAAATCATAAAACACATCACTAACCTTGGACAATTTCCTTGCCTCGGCTACACATCGCTAAAGACTGAAAGTAGTTAAATCATAAAACACATCACTAACCTTGGACAATTTCCTTGCCTCGGCTACACATCGCTAAACACTGAAAGTAGTTAAATCATAAACACATCACTAACCTTGGACAATTTCCTTGCCTCGGCTACACATCGCTAAAGACTGAAAGCAGTTAAATCATAAAACACATCACTAATCTTGGACAATTTCCTTGCCTCGGCTACACATCGCTAAACACTGAAACCAGTTAAATCATAAACACATCACTAACCTTGGACAATTTCCTTGCCTCGGCTACACATCGCTAAAGACTGAAAGTAGTTAAATCATAAAACACATCACTAACCTTGGACAATTTCCTTGCCTCGGCTACACATCGCTAAAGACTGAAAGCAGTTAAATCATAAAACACATCACTAACCTTGGACAATTTCCTTGCCTCGGCTACACATCGCTAAAGACTGAAACCAGTTAAATCATAAAACACATCACTAACCTTGGACAATTTTCTTGCCTCAGCTACACATCGCTAAAGACTGAAAGTAGTTAAATCATAAAACACATCACTAACCTTGGACAATTTCCTTGCCTCGGCTACATATCGCTCGCTAAAGACTGAAAGTAGTTAAATCATAAAACACATCACTAACCTTGGACAATTTCCTTGCCTCGGCTACACATCGCTAAAGACTGAAAGCAGTTAAATCATAAAACACATCACTAACCTTGGACAATTTCCTTGCCTCGGCTACACATCGCTAAAGACTGAAAGCAGTTAAATCATAAAACACATCACTAACCTTGGACAATTTCCTTGCCTCGGCTACACATCGCTAAACACTGAAACCAGTTAAATCATAAAACACATCACTAACCTTGGACAATTTCCTTGCCTCGGCTAAACACAGGCAGACAAATAAACGTACTGCAACACAGCTTTTTCACTTTTATGAGCCAGTTGCGGTAGATGAATCGACCGTGGGTAGTGTCGGATTAGCTTGCCACCTTTCCAGGTACCTAGCTAATCCGGCACTACCCTTGAGGTACTACGGTCGATCCATCGCGACGCTTTATATGCCAGACGAATTATATGCAGTAAGTAACGCGGTTTTTGAAAGCAAACGAGATGGCTGTAAAACGCACACAGATGGACATGTTTGTACTGTTCTCTCTCCTCAACCCGAAAAATATTTTTTGCTAGTAGACCAAGGACAAGGCAGACAAAGCTTTTTCTTCTTCGTCTCGTGATTGCGAAGTTGAAGATTTCCATGTACCTTGACTGTGCTGCAAGAACAATGTGTTTACTCCAGCCAGTGTAACAAATGTATGCTTTTGTAATGACTAGGACAATTTACTTGAGACAAACCAGAAACTGAGAAAGTGATTTAAGTACTTGCTGGATAAGGATTTGTATTGGAGAAGAAATGTCTAGGGACACCATTTGGTAAATGTTATTTTATTCTGTATTTTAATGTGTCGTGATATTTTGTTTTTATTTTTAGATGTTAAAATGGGCCCTAAAACTGAGGCCCTAATTTGTTTCTTGAAACAGGCCCTAAAAGGCCCTCAATTTTTTTCTTGAAGGTCTGTCTGAACCCTGTATAAAGTATACACCAAACTTGGGCACAAATACTCACACCTATCAGACAAAGTGGCTAAACAAATCTTCACTATGCGCTAACATCACATCAGCTGCACCTCAACACACACATTAATCCGACATCAAAAGATAAACGTTTCTTACATGACGTCACTCACATAATTATGCCAATGTCTCACAATCAGCATTGATCCTATTGATAATCATTACTGATGAAAACAAAGAAACAAGCATTAGTAACCACGTAGAGACAAACAGGCCCAAATCACGACAAACATCAACGTTGCAACATGAACATCAGATCTGAACATTGATCCTATTGATAATCATTACTGATGAAAACAAAGAAACAAGCATTAGTAACCACGTGTAGACAAACAGGCCCAAATCACGACAAACATCAACGTTGCAACATGAACATCAGATCTGAACATTGTCTTGCTACACACAAGACATGTACCTCAACTGAACACAACACACATACAT
>BTPG01000007.1:185124917-185149917 GCA_036245525.1 Semisulcospira habei | reverse complement strand
AACCAGAGAAAAACTTACTAAAAAAAAAGTACGTGAATCGTAATCATGATAGCTCAAATAAATATCGGATCGTTTCCTACGATTAACACATGCATGCTCTCACAGGATAACACAACCACAATCGTAACAAGTGGTGTACGCGAAATGACTGAGGAGGAATTAGCACAGCTACTCCAGCCTTCGCGCACACTGATACGAGCTCCATTTCAGCTCCAGGCATACAACTTGTACGGAGCTGAGTAAACCAGTTAGCATTCGTATTTTATTCATAAATTTGTTGTGTATTCGCTCTAATTGATATAGGGGATCGACTCGATGGCCAGATAGCAACGATGTTTATAACAATAATATTGAAATGAAAATGGAATTTTTCATTAGACTAACGGCAATTGCAGTTTATACCGCGCCGTTGTACCGGCCTCAGTCGGTGAGTCAAAATATTGCCAGGGTATTGTGTCGAAGTACTAGTCGAAATGAATCGCACCAATAAACTGTATTTTGTCAACTCGATATACGATATAGGAAAATAGTTGCGTAAACCTTTGCAACACTGAAAGACTTATCATAGTCGAGTTACATGTCAAGTTTAGTCAGTTCTGCCCGATGATAGCACTGACTACACTCTCGGCTGTACAATACACGCCATCGATGATACTTCATTGAAGGATCTGAGACGAATGTCTTATGATTTTATGGTAGATGATAGTTTAGATTTCACCTTAAACTTAAACTGTCAGAAACATTTTTCATTTCTCTTTCCCAGCACTGAAACCGCGTTATTTTTCATTCACTATAGTATAGTATATAAAGCTACTTCGCGTGGCCGAACTAAACAAGAACCCTTCCCCCCCCCCCCCCTTCCCCCGCAAATCGAAAATTCAAGGTCGGTACTTTAGCTGACGACAGTGTGTTGTAACCCATAACGTGCGTTCCCCTCGGAATGTTCACATTCTGATCACTTGCACCATTAGGTAGATCAGTTACTCGACATCACCCATTGCAAAATTCATTGATTCTCCGCAAGAAGAGCAGGGGTACCTGTATCATAGTGGCTAGTGCTTAGAAGAAATCTACCCCAAAACACGCGTGACGGGTGTGGCGCGTTAGCACAAAGATCGCCAGTCCATTTTGTTTCACAATGAATAAGTTGGATCCTGTTGTCTGTGAACTGCAAAAAGAATTTTGCTGGTGTAATAAGAATCTGAAATTTCCAAGGAAACGCATGCAAACCAAGGGGAATCACAGCACTGGACAGACAACAGTTAGATCCCCTGCCCCCGCCTATCAGGCACCCAATCGCCTGCCCACAGAGAAATACGCAGGTATAGAATAAGACGATCATTTCCATCCTCTAAACGAATGGATCAGGTCTCTTATATAACCCATGTCTTTCTCAACTTAGGAAGTGGGCAGGAGAAACATACATACACAAACATGAAGGTGCGCACCTTCATGTTTGTGTATGTATGTTTCTCCTGCCCACTTCCTAAGTTCCGCCCCCACCCGGGTCTGCCCTGGGGGACTTGGGTGGGGTTAGGTATTTTTTAGTTCCCAGGGTCACCCTGGTCAGCCCCACAGGGTGGGTTTTCTCTATTCTGGGGCATGTGTTTCTGTCTACCCTTTGTCCATTCACCTGTATTTGCCTTTTTAAAACTCTCCCTACTGTCTGCACTGCCTGTAGCTCTTGATATTGGATGTGTGTTGCTAAATGGTCTTGGCTTTATTTAGGCCCCATGTGTTAGGTTTATTTAATGTGTTTGACCGGCTGGCGACATACATTCAATGTTCTATTTAGTTTATTTTTTTCACAAGCAGTGCAGGCACGTCCTGAGAAAGCCTTGTTGCTGTCGGGACGTTAAGCAATGTACAATCAATCCTAAGTTCCGGAGAAAGACATGGGTTATATAAGAGACCTGATCCATTCGTTTAGAGGATGGAAATGATCGTCTTATTCTATACCTGCGTATTTCTCTGTGGGCTGGCGATTGGGTGCCTGATAGGCGGGGGCAGGGGATCTAACTGTTGTCTGTCCAGCGCTGTGATTCCCCTTGGTTTGCATACAATTCTGACAGCGCTAAGCCTCCCCTAACTGGTTTGTGAGCAAGGAAACGCAGTCTGTGCAACGCGCCTCATTGTCATCCCTTTAAGGCCCCGACGACGCCCTTCAACAGGAGACGGATTGACCGTACTATTTTAAGGGTAGTGCCAGATTAGCTTGGCGCCAGAAGTTAATCTGACGCTACCCAAGAATTAGCATGGTCAGTCCATCTCCTGCAACTGTGGGCGTTAGGTAACACTTCTCAAAATCTGGGAAATGCGGCCGTGGGGTTAAATGGGCTAAGAGACACGGCCGACCTTGTGATATTGATTTATTTGGGGATACTCGTATTCGGCCATGGATTCATTTCGTGGGGTGGTTTAGTGGGGTGGTTTGGTGGGGTGGTTTGGTGGGGTGGTTTCGTGGGGTAATTTCGTGGGGTGGTTGTGTTTTTCGTGCTTTTTTATATTGCTTTTTGTTCTTGATAGCGGGATTGTGGTTTGTTTTGGTTTTTGTTGTTGTTGTTGTTGTTGTTTTGTTTGGTGGTGGGTTTTTTCTTTGTGGGGTGGGGTGGGGGGGGGGTGGAGGGGGAGAGAGAGAGAGAGAGGGTTTCCCGAGCAAGCATCATCCTTTGACAATGACATTGAAGGCAATCTTCGAACACTTTTTTACCACTCTAAACACACCAGCGCCAGTTGACCTAATATGCTTTACCGCCTTTCAAAAAAACTGGTACAATTTGCTAGTTTTTTCGGGCACCCCGAGTCGTAAAAGTTAGTAAATTTACATACCTTAATGTGCCCCAAATATCATTCGTCCAGTACAAGATCCAGTTTCACGTGAGTCACAGTAAATTTGACACAGATTTCAAGCATATCAGGCATGCGGCAGAAAGTCGGTATGCTTGACTTTGATATTGAACAATCAGGCCGTTACAGGCCGGGCTCTATTAGGGTATCGATTTAAATGGCACACTCACCATTTTTATCAGTCTTTTCATCAAATTTGTACACGTGTACTTCGCATAATATACAAATCATAGGAGTTACGAAAAAATAGCCCACGTAAGGTCTGTTGGCGTAATCATTTTTGGTCTTGAAATGGTATCTGGACAATGTTTCTTTGCGAAGATGTCTGGAAGAACCATTGCGCGATCCGATGTCTAACGGCCAATTAGGCAACCTAGCGAATATCCTCTAGTTAGTGGTGTCACCTAACCGCTCTGCTTGTGAGGAGTGCGGTTGCGATGGGGATTTAACTCATTCTACCCCAGACACACCACAACCGGAAGATAAGGATCGCCCATGATAGTTCAAGGGTGATGCCAGAATAGCTTGGCGCCTATGGGCGCCAAGCTATTCGGGCATCACCCTTGAACTATCATGGTCGATAATTTAGTATGTGTCGTGCACTGCAATGCAGTCGTCAGAGGACAAGGGCAACATTTAAGGATTACGGTGTTGGGGTAGGATGAGCTAACCTGCATGCAGTGCCGACAACATGTGAGAACCACCCAACTGCAAGCGGCATAGAGCCTCATGAGCCCCCACGACTGCGATATATGCCTCTTGCCAACACCACTTTAAATCCATTTTCCTGGGATGTCCTGAGGTTTCTGGTGTTGAAAGTTACGCAGATTGCAGAATCAGTCAAATGGCGCTTAATATTTTCCTGGGATGTCCTGAGGTTTCTGGTGTTGAAAGTTACGCAGATTGCAGAATCAGTCAAATGGCGCTTAATATTTTCCTGGGATGTCCTGAGGTTTCTGGTGTTGAAAGTTAGGAAGATTGCAGAATCAGTCAAATGGCGCTTAATATTTTCCTGGGATGTCCTGAGGTTTCTGGTGTTGAAAGTTACGAAGATTGCAGAATCAGTCAAATGGCGCTTAACAGGTTAACCTTTCTCGTTCGGAATACACCAGTGTGTGAAATAAGTTTGACTAAAATAGTTCAAGGGTAGTGCCAGAATAGGCTTGGTGCCTCTAGGCGCCAAGCTATTCTGGCACCACCCTTTTGAACTAAAGCCATTGGCCTTATTTGTAAGTACTATAATGTAGCTAGCTTTTTGCAGTGTACACATTTGAACCTTTAAGCCTCAGTGTGATATTAGTTAAATTTGGATATAAAAAAGGGTTGACGTACTACAAGGCTGTCTTGCCTCACTGAAAAGTCCAATATGGCTGTTTAACTGATCCTTTTCTTCTCGATACATCTCAGTACGGCGCGATAGGCACAGAACGAGTTCCATATATAACTCCGTGTGCGTCGGGGTAACTGAGGTGTCTTATTAGTCTTACCGGGCACTGAATGTGGAAAAGGAAGAGCTGTTCATCAAACGTTTTTCATAAGAACTTCCAAAGGTTAAGCAACCCTACTAAACACACCTGTTTGCCTTCTTCTGGGCCGAGGGTGGAGGTGTGATCTAGTCAGTTTCCGTAACTGATAAATTGCCAGCAAATGATATAATCTCATGAGAGTCTACGACTCATGCAGACCAATTTACCTTGCCAGCGGATTGAGGTGCTGACAAATGTGCGTGTGTGAGAAAGCGCACCGCGTGGCAACCTTGACCTCAATTCAGGCGGGAAACCCCAGAGCGCCAACTAGCGTACACCTACCTGCGCGCTAGCACCTTCCGCTCTAGGGGCGGTCTGTGGCGCAGTGGTTAAGGCGCCTGCCACCAATACCAAAGGTGCGAGGTTCGAAAACGGGTTCCGGCATCGGACTTTTCTCTTCTGGTGTCACCGTTAATTAGGGCGAACCGTCGGGGGTTGTTTCTCCGGGTACTCCGGTTCTTCCACCCCCTCCCACCCCCCACCCTCTCCACCCCCACCCCCACCCCCACCCACCCTCCACACTTTGGTACCGGTTTCAGGCCACTTTACAAATCTCAAATACAAGCGATCAAAAATCTCTGTAACTTCAGTAGCTGAACGGCTGACCCTTCGTCTGTCTTGTACTGTGTTTGTCTAAAATGGCGTAAATCCGTGTCTGTCACGTGAGTGTGCGTGTTGGGTTTCAGTTCGCGGCGCTTTGAGTCTATTCACCCAAAAATTGAGAAAAGCGCCTATATAATACCGGTATTATTATTATTATTATTATTATTATTATTATTATTATTATTATTATTATTATTATTTATTGTTTTCCTGCGCAAGAGACGGTGTACTACGCAGCCGGTGTACTCACACATGTACACAGATATGTATCTATTTATCTGTGTTGCAGATCGGTCTTTCATTACCCACCGATGTCGGGCGCCCGTGACCCGATGGTCTTTTGCGCACCAAACCCCAAATCTGCCTTAGTGACTCTTTGAATGCCGTTGGCGATACCGCTGTAGGAAAAGATTGACGCGTAACTTATTTCAGTCGGTCGCGTCAGCCGGGCCCTTGAAGCGGCCGAGCGGCATTGTCAACAGCAGATTCACTACATTCAGTTCTAGCGGCCTATTTATCAAGTTCCGCGGAAAGCAGATAAGAAATGAAACTCGATCCCACTCGGTGAAGGGTGGAGATTGTTATAAACCCCTGCAACTGAACAGTCACGCGACAAAGTACTGAAGCTGGATGAGTCGGGAAACGGCATCCCCCTCCTCCCCAACAGTCGCCCCCGCTACACTTGACAAATAGCATAAACACCAGCCGTCTCACCGAAGCAAGCCCGTCGAGTTTAATTAACTCATTCTACCCCAGACACACCACAGCAAGATATGGATCGACCATGATACTTCAAGGGTGATGCCAGAATAGCTTGGCGCCTATGGGCGCCAAGCTATTCTGGCATCACCCTTGAACTATCATGGTCGATCTGTGTCCTGCACTGCACTGCAGTCTTCAGAGGACAACGGCAAAATTTGGGGATTTCGGTCTTGGGGTACAATGAGTTAAACTAATGCTTGCCTGCCGGACAGACACCCTTCTTCCGCATTTAAACAGCATAGATTCTCATAAGCAGGTATACAGGGGGCGTTTGTTATATTTGTGCCAGACTTTACAGCTGTGCTCGCTATAGTGAGGGAATCATTGCTGTTGAATCTGCGTCTGCCTTGTACAAAGCAGGAAAGCTTTCCGTCTGGTAATGAACGAGGCACATAAGTAATTCCGAGGAGGGTTCTTTTCAATTCACAGTTATTGCATCTAAAAATATGCAGCTGTGTTCCTCAGACTGAGTTGATTTTTCAGTTCAGTACTTATGAAGACAGCATGGGAGGTGAAGAGACAGATACCAACCAACCAGGTGATCGGTTCTCTCGAGCTAAAACCTCGGTGCGCTATTTTCTCTTCTCTCGCCTATTTTACAATCTATATTTTACAGGGAGAGCTTGAAATTTATTGTAAAATTGTAGACTGAGCTACGCAAGCTGATTAAAAAGTTTAAACAAAGAGAAAGTGGCAAGAGAAAGGGCAAAATAAATCAATAAATCAATAAATACGTCTCAAATTAACTCATTCTACCCCATCACCGAAATCCTTAAATCTTGCCGCTGTCCTTTGAAGACTGCATTGCAGTGCAGGACACAGATCGACCATGAGAGGTCAAGGGTGATGCCAGAATAGCTTGGCGCCCATAGGCGCCAAGCTATTCTGGCATCACCCTTGAACTATCATGGTCGATCCTTATCTTGCTGTGGTGTGTCTGGGGTATAATGGGTCAGCTCACAGGCGCCAAGCTATTCTGGCATCACCCTTGAACTATCATGGTCGATCCTTATCTTGCTGTGGTGTGTCTGGGATAGAATGGGTCAGCCCATGGGCGCCAAGCTATTCTGGCATCCCCCTTGAACTATCCGAGTCAATACAAACTTATACAACGCTATATCTACATTCAGTGACTCAATACAAACTTATACAACGCTGTATCTTTATTCAGCTTGTCAATACAAACTTATACAACGCTATATCTACACTCGGTGAGTCAATACAAACTTATACAACTCTATATCTACATTCAGTGAGTCAACACAAACTTATTTCTGAACAGGGTTCCAGACAGGCCGCCTGTTGAGATTTTCTTTATATATATAAAATAATAATGCGAGTCCTGGTGTCGTCCATCATCATTTTACATTTATTTTCCACCTTTCGGTCAAAGACCTTCATCAGGCCTGCAACACAAGGGCAGCAACCATGTAGACTCGAAACTATACAAATGAAGGTATAGTCTCCCTTAGTAAACAACTTTACAGACGTAAACAATATGGATATAAATAGGGATGTTAGTAGCATACTAGGATGGCATAAGACACAAATATATAATTATAATATAAGCGATTAATAGGAAATCAGTAGAAGTCAAAGTCCATGTACGATGTACGCCTGGCGTGACCTGTGAACTCTGACCTACAAACGTCAACATGGGTCGTCGGAACTTGTAGTACACACGATAATATATCTATGGTGACGACACACAAACACAAAATATAACTAAATGAATAAGGAAATCTAGCACGGGAAACATTCTCACAAGAACAAAATATCATAGTAGATTATACAGATGAAAACATATCTGAACGGCCAGCAAGCACCGGTTCTGTCTTTTGAAATTCTCCCTCCTGTCTGCGCTTCTTGCAGTTCTTTCTTCATTTAGCGCAGGCACGTCCTGAGAAGGTCTTTGTCGCTTGCGGGACGAAAAGCAATCTATACTCACTCACTCACCGGTTCTGTCTCGGTGAATGGTTGTACGATAAACATAGCCACGGTAGACAACTCCATTTAACCGAAACCATAACAAGCACAGTAGCCTCCCATAAAGCTGCAAGGGCTTAGAAAAGTGGACCACAAAACGCAATGACCAGCAGCTGGGCTGCCATAACTACAAAATAAGTAAAAAATAAATAAATAAGTAAAAAATAATAATTAAATAAATAAAGAGAGGGGGACACACAATGTCCGGCCTCATACAGTAAACAGGGGCCAGGTGCACGATATCCTGCGCCGTCTGTGTCACAGCTAGAGTTAATGTCAGTAAACAGGGGCCAGGGGCACGATAACCTGCGCCGTCTGTGTCCCAGCCAGAGTTAATGTCAGTAAACAGGGGCCAGTAGCATGAGCGAGCTTAGTCCTGCACCAGCCACTAAGCAATGTGCGCCGCTATAGCGGGGTGAGTGTTGTGGCGCTATAGCGGGGTGAGTGTTGTGGGGCTATAGCGGGGTGAGTGTTGTGGCGCTATAGCGGGGTGAGTGTTGTGGGGCTATAGCGGGGTGAGTGTTGTGGCGCTATAGCGGGGTGAGTGTTGTGGGGCTATAGCGGGGTGAGTGTTGTGGCGCTATAGCGGGGTGAGTGTTGTGGGGCTATAGCGGGGTGAGTGTTGTGGGGCTATAGCGGGGTGAGTGTTGTGGCGCTATAGCGGGGTGAGTGTTGTGGGGCTATAGCGGGGTGAGTGTTGTGGCGCTATAGCGGGGTGAGTGTTGTGGCGCTATAGCGGGGTGAGTGTTGTGGCGCTATAGCGGGGTGAGTGTTGTGGCCCTATAGCGGGGTGAGTGTTGTGGCGCTATAGCGGGGTGAGTGTTGTGGCGCTACAGCGGAGGCGGGGTGAGTGTTGTTGCGCTATAGCGGGGTGAGTGTTGTGGCGCTATAGCGGGGTGAGTGTTGTGGCGCTATAGCGGGGTGAGTGTTGTGGCGTTATAGCGGGGTGAGTGTTGTGGCGCTATAGCGGGGTGAGTGTTGTGACGCTATAGCGGAGTGAGTGTTGTGGCGCTATAGCGGGGTGTGTGTTGTGGCGCTATAGCGGAGTGAGTGTTGTGGCGCTATAGCGGGGTGAGTGTTGTGGCGCTACAGCGGGGTGGGTGTTGTGGCGCTATAGCGGGGTGAGTGTTGTGGCGCTATAGCGGGGTGAGTGTTGTGGCGCTATAGCGGCGCACCTTGCCTAGTGGCTGGTGGAGGACTGAGCTCCCTCATGCAACTGGCCCCAGGAGCCGTAAAACTTTCAAATGGAAAGCGGAGAGGATATCCGTGTCAGTACAAGTGTTTTAACGCTGTCGGTATCGCCTTTTGTCGCCATGAGTTCCTTGCTGACGAAGCGGATTAAGGGGCGGTCACAATGATGTCGCAATTCCGCGATAACGATGTGGCAATTCGGAGAGGCCCCGTTTGAGACGCCCGCTGACCTTTTGCCTGCCGTTGTGCGTGCTGTTGTGTTTCTGTAATCTTGCTTCATTCAATGACCAAAAGCAAAATCCGTACATGAAACATGGATACAAATTGGTCTCAGCAAGAAATATAGATCCTCATCAGCCCCCGCAGTCGCCAGGGCTCATGAGGATCCACGTCTCTTGCAGCTGGATGGTGTTCACTTTGACCTGAAAGGGTTAATGAGCCGACGTCAGTCTTATCAGAAGCTGAGCTGGTTAATGTGTATTCATTAGCTTGTGAGGTAAACAGACATACAGTCCCGGCTCAATCCCCGCCCCCGCCCCCCCCCCCCTCCTCCCCCCGCGCCCACCCTCCCCTCCCCCCCCCCCCCCCCCCCGCCTCCTGGTCTATTTCTGAAACTCAGCATGGTTTTATGATTACGGTGTCATAACACTGCAGCAAGTACTCTTTGCATTGACCTATGGCTCACACTGGCTGTCTTGTCTCCCTCGATTCGCTGCAGAAATGGAATGAGACGACCAATGTGCTCATGGCTATTAGCACGATAGAAACGAGTGCACCTTCCCTCCCCACCTATCCCCCTCCCTCCCCCCCCCCCCCCACAATCTCCATCCCCCCATCCCCACCACCACCCCCACTCTCACCCAATCTCACCCAAAGCGCCCTCACAGGTGGAAACTATACATTTGAAAGGCTAACTGTACACGAAACAGTTGTATCTAGAATATTCCTTCGACCATTCATATAAGAGTACCTTCTAGTCAGGTGCAGAGTACCTACGGCCATTCATGTAAGGGTACCTTCTAGTCAGGTGCAGAGTACCTACGGCCATTCATGTAAGGGTACCTTCTAGTCAGGGGCAGAGTACCTACGGCCATTCATGTAAGGGTACCTTCTAGTCAGGTGCAGAGTACCTACGACCATTCATGTAAGAGTACCTTCTAGTCAGGTGCAGAGTACCTACGGCCATTCATGTAAGGATACCTTCTAGTCAGGTGCAGAGTACCTACGGCATTTCATGTAAGGATACCTTCTAGTCAGGTGCAGAGTACCTACGGCATTTCATGTAAGGGTACCTTCTAGTCAGGTGCAGAGTACCTACGGCCATTCATGTAAGGGTACCTTCTAGTCAGGTGCAGAGTACCTACGGCCATTCATGTAAGGGTACCTTCTAGTCAGGTGCAGACTAAGCAATCGTCTGCAACTGACAAACTGGTCAGCATGGCAGACGCCGGTACACCGTCATTTACCTGTGCAAAGCTAACTTGAGGCAGGCGTACAACAATGGCATACCCACTGTGCTAGGAGTTTGTGTTAGGAGAGGAGGGAGGTCGGGTGCCGACACCCTTTCACAGCAAGCTGCAAGAGGCAAAGATCCTCATGAGCACCCTGCCAACGCGAAGGGGGGGGGGGGGGCTCATGAGGATCTCTGCCTCTTGCTAACGCCACATTGTACCCACTTTCCTCGGACGGTAGTAGCATAAGGCCAAAGTACACAGTCGCCTCCCCTGCAGTCTCATCTGTTAAAATGCCTTAGTTTTAGTCTGTCCCAGTCATGCTTTCATTTTTCAATCCCCTAAACAACACTACCGCCCACCTGCTGCACATTTGCCATGCACAAAATCAAAAAAAAAAAAAAAAAAAAAAAAAAAGGACATCACCCGTCTCGCTTCCTGGCTATCAACATGATTCTGTACCAACCCTACATCCAAGCGCAGCCAAAACTGGTACACACCTCAAATCACCATCCGCTTGGCATCTCAAACTAGGCCAAAAAGAGTCCGCTGGTTAAGCCAAGGCTGGTACGAATCAAAGCACCAAACATGTCTCTACTCATCTATCAAGACATTTTAAGCAGATTCCAACATGCTACCTCTGTACAAAATGCCCCAAAAAGGCAAAAGTTTTTGTTTTAAACACCGGTCCGTGCACTGCCTGACTCACTGCCTCATTTGAATATGTAACATGACCACAAACACTGAAAAACATTCCCGCAGAAACACAATCTCCGTCCACTGGTAGTTGCTCTCTCTCTTGGCTTGACTTCGCGAACGAAGATTCTATAGGGCTTGCCCACGTCGTCTGCAGGCATTTTCGTGGCTGCGGAGGCCAATCCGGGACAGGCAGGTTCGACCGCAGTGGCTGCAGGGAAAGGTCTGGTCAGGGTTCTGAGTTACGACAGCTCTGTTTTTTCTTCTGAGCCGCTTGTCCTTAAGGTTAGCTCTGCGAGAGTCCTCAAAGGAGACGGCTGCCTTGTGAATGGTAGTTGCTATGCTATAATTAAAAGAAAACAATCAATCCAGACCAAAAAGGTGACTGCCAAGCGTGTAATATAATTAAAAGGGAAAGGTCTTCTAGCTCTCGCTGATTTTGTCCTGAGGAGGGGGAGGGTGGGGGTGGGGGGTTGCCCGCGCTTCTTTTAGCCCATCCACCGGCCATGTCCGGCCGCGCCACAAAGTGCAGCGCCTCGGGACTGAAGGGGCAAGGCCTTCCTCCCCCCCCCCCCCCCACCGCTCTATTCTGTTTCTATCCCATGCGAGTCCCAGTCCAATGCCTCCCCTTCCGCTCTGTTCCGTTCCTACCCCATGCGAATCCCAATCCAAGCCCCCCCCCCCCCCTACCGCTCTATTCTGTTCCTACCCCATGCGAATCCCAATCCAAGCCCCCCCCCCCCCCCCCCTACCGCTCTGCTCTGTTCCTACCCCATGCCATGCGAGTCCCAATCCAAGCCCCCCCCCCCCCCCCCCATCGCTCTGTTCTGTTCCTACCCCATGCGAGTCCCAATCCAAGGCCTCCACTACCGCTCTATTCTCTTCCTACCCCACGCTAGTCCCAGTCCAAGGCCTCCGTTGCTGTTTGGTTTTAGTATTTTAGGTTTGAGGTTTTTTTTTTTAATTTATTAACACGACCTTTTCCCGTTTTTTTTCGGTAGTCTAGATGTATTTGACTTGGGGGTGTTTATTTAGTATTTTCACGGTTTCCAGTGTTGTACGCTATATATGATACGCCAGGGGTGAAACTGGCTCCAGTCCCTGAAAACACGATCCTTAATTCACCATTACCGCCATGTGTGAGATGTGTAGTGTAATTAGCCCTGCTCAGTCTTGCGTGCTGAGCGTGGGATAGCACTGCCTCTATCCATCCTGCCTCCTGGTGTCTGATTCCGTCTGAAGACACGAGAGTTTTAACTCATTTGAGACGTGCCGTATACTGATACGCGGCTTCAGCACGTCTCGAATGAGTTAAAGCGATCCGCTAAGCCATCGCAGACTTTGACAGCTAAAGGTTCGCCGATACACCGGGTTATCAGTGCTGTTTGCCTTGTCCAGCCCTCTACACTGCCAGTACAGTTGCAATTTTCGCCTATCGGCATTTTGACAAATCTCTCCAGCAGAACCTTTCTGTCAAACCGCTGTTTGTTTATCAGCCATCACGTTCCTCCAGTGAAAAACTTTTTTAAAAATCCCGAAGCTTAACACGAAAACTGTCGGGGAGCGTTCTTTCACCTTTTTAGCCCCAAGTGTGTGGAACTCACTGCCAATTGAAGATGATGCGAAATCTGCCCACATTGTCACAGTTCAAAGCTCACTTAAAGACTTTTATTTTCTGTCGTGCATTTAACGTTTAGCTCACCTTTTCTAACTGTTGACTGTCTTTTATTCTGATTCTGGAGGGAAGCGGATGTAATGTGATAGGAAGGGATGTGGTGGGTTAAAGTAGTGAATAATTGTGCGTGTGTCTGAGAGAGGGTGTGCTGTTGGGCATGCGCAGTGAGTCCAATGTTTTCCTGGAGAACAGCGCTATACAAGAACTATGTATTATTATTTTTATTACATAGACACGGTGGGACATAGACACGCTGGAACATAGACACGCTGGAACATAGACACGCTGGAACACAGACACGCTGGAACATAGACACGCTGGAACACAGACACGCTGGAACACAGACACGGTGGGACATAGACACGCTGGAACATAGACACGGTGGGATATAGACACGCTGGAACATAGACACGCTGGAACATAGACACGCTGGAACACAGACACGCTGGAACACGCTGGAACACAGACACGCTGGAACATACACACGCTGGAACATAGACACGGTGGAACATAGACACGGTAGAACATAGACACGGTGGAGACACGGTGGAACATAGACACGGTAGAACATAGACACGGTGGAACATAGACACGCTGGGACATAGACACGGTGGGATATAGACACGGTGGAACATAGACACGCTGGGACATAGACACGGTGGAACATAGACACGGCGGAACATAGACACGCTGGAACACAGACACGCTGGAACACAGACACGCTGGAACATAGACACGCTGGAACAATCACATGCATCGACTAAAATTCGCCCAAACAACGGGTCATCAATCTTGTCTTGCCTCAACTAAGACTTCAAGTTTCTTCCCTTCTTTTCACAATGCATGTGAGTAGGCACACGACTGTGCCAGAGGTTCAGTTTCCAGCGCCTTGTGACAATGCATGTGAATAGGCACACGACTGTACCAGAGGTTCAGTTTCCAGCGCCTTGTGACAATGCATGTGAATAGGCACACGATTGTGCCAGAGGTTCAGTTTCCAGCGCCTTGTGACAATGCATGTGAATAGGTACACGATTGTGCCAGAGGTTTAGTTTCCAGCGCCTTGTGACAATGCATGTGAATAGGCACACGACTGTGCCAGAGGTTCAATTTCCAGCGCCTTGTGACAATGCATGTGAATAGGCACACGATTGTGCCAGAGGTTCAGTTTCCAGCGCCTTGTGACAATGCATGTGAATAGGGTCACGACTGTGCCAGAGGTTTAGTTTCCAGCGCCTTGTGACAATGCATGTGAATAGGCACACGACTGTGCCAGAGGTTCAGTTTCCAGCGCCTTGTGACAATGCATGTGAATAGGCACACGATTGTGCCAGAGGTTCAGTTTCCAGCGCCTTGTGACAATGCATGTGAATAGGCACACGATTGTGCCAGAGGTTCAGTTTCCAGCGCCTTGTGACAATACATGTGAATAGGGTCACGACTGTGACAGAGGTTCAGTTTCCAGCGCCTTGTGACAATACATGTGAATAGGCTCACGACTGTGCCAGAGGTTCAGTTTCCAGCGCCTTTTGAGCGTAACGGAAAGAACTCTCCTGCGTACAAATGAAGGAGAAGAGCAGACAAGTCTTTTATTATACGACAATCGCGACGTCATGATACAAGTTCGCTCTTTTGTCCAGCTTTATTGTAGGACATACTGAGAACATTTATAACAGAGATACTGCTAACTATTAACACTTTACTGTCTGCAGCAGGTCCCTGGCAATGGCTTGCTTTGAAAACCTTGTTAGTTCTCGAGCATGCCACGACTAAAAGCCGCAGCCGTCCAACAAAGGACAGGGTTCAAACTGGTCTTAGCAGTTGTGGCTGCTCTGTAGACCTATAGTGTTTGCAGTTTAGTGGGGTTGATTTTTTTCTCGGCAGGGAAGATCAGTGTTAATACTACAGTGACCCGACTAACAAACACGCAGGGAAGATCAGTGTTAATACTACAGTGACCCGACTAACAAACACGCAGGGAAGATCAGTGTTAATACTACAGTGACGCCGACTGAACAAACACGCACTCTCTGACTCACTAGACTGACAATCGGACAAAATCGCACTGATAAAATTTGAGAGGCTCGACCCCAGTCACCATATTATGGACGTGGAATGTCTAGTATTTTTTTAGGAACTATGATTCAACAAAAGGACAAATCCTGATAAGGCCCGTCACAGACGCGTGTTGTCCAAAGTCCGGGGTCAAGATTTGTATCAAATCAAGGGTAAACCCAGACTTGAGGAACTGGTGTGCTATTGTCGCGTGCACAGGTTAGAGCCAGATTAGCTTATAGCCTACAGGCGCCAAGCCAAGCCTGCACAACCGGTCTCCACACATACATTCTATCACTTAAAACTGTACTACAGGAAATATAAAGAGTATAAAGGATTTTGTACATAAAACCGCTATTGCTCTAACAGTCATAAAAATCAGCACGGCTCACTCCAACAAACATACAACACGCATACACACACACACACACACACACACACACACACACACACACACACACACAGACACGCGCGCGCGCGCGTATGCAAGCACGTAGAAATGCGCGTGTGCACACACACACACACACACACACACACACACACACACACACACACACACACACACACACACACACACATATATATATATACATACACTCGCACACACACAGACAAACACACACACGTGCGATAGCGGCCTCCCCGCGCCAAAACCGCGCAACGGCTAGCTGCTATAGTCTGCAGTAAAAGTAATGTATAGTGACCCCGCAATCATCGCGCGCGGGTCGACGCGAAGAAACTATGGCACTGCCACGCGGCGCGAGCGTTTATGTCTCAACTGTGTCTATCAACGGCATCCCGTCTGGTCAGCCAAGTCCATGGGGGTCATGGATATTACATAATGCGGCTTGCTGGAATGCCAGCGGTATATTACACGCGTTCATAATGTTACAAGAGAATGCAGACTATCCGTGAAATGCCGCAGAAGGCATGTAAGAATAAAAATTAAAAAAATAAAATTAAAAGGAAAAATTAAGTTTTGCCTAGATGTTTCAGCAGCTTGGCCTTGTAAGTTTTAAGAGATGGCGCGGCTCTAACATCCGCAGGAATCGAGTTCCATAACTTTGCACCAGAATAGGACAATGACGACCTATAAATGTCCAGTCGAGGCATCAGTACTACTGACATATTGTTCCCTGGTGTTCGACTGGACCTCGTATGAGCAAAGTAGAACAAACTATTGAGATAGGCTGGGGTTTCTGAGAGGGTGATTTTGCGCATAAGCACCAACTTATTATACATAAACTGTTTTTTCAAGTGGTAAAATGTCTAAAAGCTTGAACTTGTTGTCAGTACTAATGACTTCCGAGGGTCTGTCAACAATGAGTTTATGGCTCTTCTGTGGAGCGAGTTCAGACTTTTTAAATTAGCATCGCTACTAGATGAGACATAATCCAAATGTGACTGAATATGGGCATAGTAGAAGAATTTCCTTGTTGGCTCATCAGCGAAATGTCTCAATTTCGACACTGAGGAGGAATACATTAGAAAAGGCATACACAACACAGTTTATTTGAAATCGGTTTAAATGCTTACGTAGTAGAAGCATTCAAACGAGTCACAAACTGAAAGGTCCGGGATGGAGTGTACTGTTACAGAGCTAGACTAGTGCAGCTAAATACATGAAGTGAAAGGTCCGGGATGGAGTGTACTGTTACAGAGCTAGACTAGTGCAGCTAAATACATGAAGTGAAAGGTCCGGGATGGAGTGGACTGTTACAGAGCTAGACTAGTGCAGATAAATACATCAAGTGAAAGGTCCGGGATGGAGTGTACTGTTACAGAGCTAGACTAGTGCAGCTAAATACATCAAGTGAAAGGTCCGGGATGGAGTGTACTGTTACAGAGCTAGACTATTGCAGCTAAATACATCAAGTGAAAGGTCCGGGATGGAGTGGACTGTTACAGAGCTAGACTAGTGCAGCTAAATACATCAAGTGAAAGGTCCGGGATGGAGTGTACTGTTACAGAGCTAGACTAGTGCAGCTAAATACATCAAGTGAAAGGTCCGGGATGGAGAGTACTGTTACAGAGCTAGACTAGTGCAGCTAAATACATCAAGTGAAAGGTCCGGGATGGAGTGTACTGTTACAGAGCTAGACTAGTGCAGCTAAATACATCAAGTGAAAGGTCCGGGATGGAGAGTACTGGTACAGAGCTAGACTAGTGCAGCTAAATACATCAAGTGAAAGGTCCGGGATGGAGTGTACTGTTACAGAGCTAGACTAGTGCAGCTAAATACATGAAGTGAAAGGTCCGGGATGGAGTGGACTGTTACAGAGCTAGACTAGTGCAGCTAAATACATGAAGTGAAAGGTCCGGGATGGAGTGGACTGTTACAGAGCTAGACTAGTGCAGCTAAATACATGAAGTGAAAGGTCCGGGATGGAGTGTACTGTTACAGAGCTAGACTAGTGCAGCTAAATACATGAAGTGAAAGGTCCGGGATGGAGTGTACTGTTACAGAGCTAGACTAGTGCAGCTAAATACATCAAGTGAAAGGTCCGGGATGGAGAGTACTGGTACAGAGCTAGACTAGTGCAGCTAAATACATCAAGTGAAAGGTCCGGGATGGAGTGTACTGTTACAGAGCTAGACTAGTGCAGCTAAATACATGAAGTGAAAGGTCCGGGATGGAGTGGACTGTTACAGAGCTAGACTAGTGCAGCTAAATACATGAAGTGAAAGGTCCGGGATGGAGTGGACTGTTACAGAGCTAGACTAGTGCAGCTAAATACATGAAGTGAAAGGTCCGGGATGGAGTGTACTGTTACAGAGCTAGACTAGTGCAGCTAAATACATGAAGTGAAAGGTCCGGGATGGAGTGTACTGTTACAGAGCTAGACTAGTGCAGCTAAATACATCAAGTGAAAGGTCCGGGATGGAGAGTACTGGTACAGAGCTAGACTAGTGCAGCTAAATACATCAAGTGAAAGGTCCGGGATGGAGTGTACTGTTACAGAGCTAGACTAGTGCAGCTAAATACATGAAGTGAAAGGTCCGGGATGGAGTGGACTGTTACAGAGCTAGACTAGTGCAGCTAAATACATGAAGTGAAAGGTCCGGGATGGAGTGTACTGTTACAGAGCTAGACTAGTGCAGCTAAATACATGAAGTGAAAGGTCCGGGATGGAGTGTACTGTTACAGAGCTAGACTAGTGCAGCTAAATACATGAAGTGAAAGGTCCGGGATGGAGTGTACTGTTACAGAGCTAGACTAGTGGAGCTAAATACATGAAGTGTTTTTTCTAACAGCGATTCTTTCTCCGTTGGGTTCTTCACTTGTACAGCGCCTAGAGCTTTTATTTTAAGTATTGAAGCCTATATACATTTGATGATGATGATGATGATGATGATGATGATGAATGATGATGATGATGATTATCATCATCATGATCATCATGATCATCATGATCATCATGATCATCATTATTATTATTATTATTATTATTATTATTATTATCAATAAAAATGATCTTCTGAGCGCCATTTTTTTATGTTGACAGGTGGGCTATCGCAGGTTTTAAATTTAACCCATATCATACTGAGGCAAAAAGCTTCAAATTTGTACACTGCCATATGCAAGCTACATTATAGTACTTACAGATAAAGATATAGACAAATGGCTTTAGTTCAAGGGTGGTGCCAGAATAGCTTGGCGCCTAGAGGCGCCAAGCTATTCTGGCACTACCCTTGAACTATTTTAGTCAGACTTATTTCACACACTGGTGTATTCCGAATGATAAGGGTTTGAATTGTCGCCGCGGGTTGTCAGTTACTGTTTCAAGTTTTACAACAGCCGCTCTTGAGTCGAGTGGGCATGAATCATGAATGGCTATCAGTGTGTTTGGCACTTATCGCGCGTCATTTCGTTCAGGAATCAAGCAACTTCCCAAGAGGCACAGACGTTCATCAGTTCCGCGCAGAGTGCGGGGGCTTGTGAGAAGCTAAATGTATTTTTGAGTCGAATGGCCTTCATACTGCTATGTTTACGCAGTTTAATCGGGTTGTGGTGATGAACAAGAACACAGGACAAACCGTCGACAGCTGCAAGAACAGAACAGAACAACGTTTATTGTCGAGGGGCCCATTGGGGCCAAAGGACACAGAGGGATCGGACTTAACTATCATGTACATTACTTTTTATCATTCTTTAAGCTCGTTCGGTGCACACGGAAGCTTGCACTTTTCTGTCGGCAAAGTAAGTCAGTTCATCGTTCATCGCTCGGCGTCTGTGTTCGTGCAGTCCCGTCCGTATTATTCCTGTGAGCGCCGGTGAATTTCGTGTGGTCCGTGGCTCCGTCCGGTCTTGTAGTCTCCGACGGTCCGGGGCGTGAAAAAGAAGAGAGAGGAATACGCAGTATCAATGCTGTTTGGTCGTTACGTTTCTCTCCCTTATGGAGACGCAGTCAAATACGAACTTTGCTAGAGTGCATTGTGCATCATTTCTTACTAGTAGTTGGCTTGGCTCATGGCAGTCTGTACTTGTAACTAGCTGGGTTCTGAGCTGATTATATAAACTACAACTGAATCGTCTAGCATGTGAATTTCGTTCTGTACTACTCCACACGCGCGACATAGTCTATGTTCCCGGGGTGTGTTTGTATACCTGCCTCTTTCTACTTCTAACATGTGGGCACTTACTCGCAACTTTGTTAGGGCTTGTTTGTGTTCTCGTATTTTTGTGTAAATAAGATAGCTTTGTATTCCGTATTTATCAGTTGCTTTGTTATAGAATGTCAATCTAGATGTGTTGTTCCGCTTACTTTGTTCCAGTATCTAATGTACTGCTCTTCTAGTTTTCTATCGTGGAGGGCTGTTTTAAGTGAACTTCCCCTAAATGTACACTGATTATCCCACACGTGGCGAAAGCCCAGTGAGCAAAGAATTTGTCTTGTGAAAGTGACCCACGGGGCGGTGGTCTCGAGCTGTTCGTGATACGCCTGTTTGAGGTAGGAGGTGCTGTCAGAGTTTAGCATGTGAAGCTAAAAGCCTATCACTTGGACCGATACTCTGATGCTCACAGGAAACTGTCCGATCTCAGCTAGGGCCGGAATATTCGTAGCTTTTTTTGTGGATGCCTAAGATGGACTTAGCACTATAGATGCACTCGTGAGGCATTTGTCCCTTCATGCAGTAATCGAAGAGGTCACTAAGGTCACTGTCCATATTATTTGCCTTTAGTGTGAAAGAGAACCATACTTCTGATATATATGTTGCGACAGGGACCACTAGAGAGTCAAACAGTTGCATTATCGTTTTAGTATATAGGTTTTGTTTGTATAATGAGCGTTTAAGGGTATAAGCGGCTTTGCTGGCTTGTCTACCAAGGTGGTCTTGTGCTGTTGTAAGCTACCTGTGTTATTGAACATTACCCCTAGGTACTTGTATACATCCACTGTTTCTATTGAATCGTTTCCATACCTAAATACGGTCGGTATTTTTGGTGCTGCTCGTGCGAACACGATTATCTTTGTTTTGTTTTTTATTGACTGTCAGGTCCCAGTCTTCACAGTATGTATGTAGTTTATTTAATTTGTTCTGCAGGCCAGTTTTTGTAGTGGACAGAACCGCTAAATCGTCTGCGTACAGTAAGCACGGTATTTCCGTACTTGTCGTATTGTTAAGAGTCACATATGTTCAAACGCATCTAGGAGTAGGGGCGGTCATATGAATCTGTATGTATCTTGGTGGCTAGTGTTGCCTCTATGCTGCTATGTTTACGCAGCAGGGATAAAATAGTCGCGACCACCGAGCCCAAACCAGACACCCATGGCTGTCAACAAGCGCGATTCGACGACCGTCCCGGCTCTGCGGCGTAGAATAACGCGATGCTCATGCTCCCTATAGGTTCACGGCAGTGCAAACTCGAGTCTGGAGACTAACTAGTTTAGTCTAACGGCACACACGGAGCTGGTTTCTGTACTGATAATACTTGTGTTGTGACACTGGTGACATTTTATCTAACACACACGGAGCTGGTATCTGTGCTGATAATACTTGTGTTGTGACACTGGTGACATTTTGTCTAACACACACGGAGCTGGTATCTGTGCTGATAATACTTGTGTTGTGACACTGGTGACATTTTGCCGTACAGCATGCAACCCTTTCACTGCAGAGAAAAACAGCGCAAGACTGAGACATTGACCCGCATGGGCCCCGCAGTTGCACTAACTTACCGCAGTTGCACTAACTTACCGCAGTTGCACTAACTTACCGCAGTTGCACTAACTTACCGCAGTTGCACTAACTTACCGCAGTTGCACTAACTTACCGCAGTTGCACTAACTTACCGCAGTTGCACTAACTTACCGCAGTTGCACTAACTTACCGCAGTTGTACTAACTTACCGCAGTTGCACTAACTTACCGCAGTTGCACTAACTTACCACAGTTGTACTAACTTACCGCAGTTGCACTAACTTACCGCAGTTGTACTAACTTACCGCAGTTGCACTAACTTACCGCAGTTGCACTAACTTACCGCAGTTGTACTAACTTACCGCAGTTGCACTAACTTACCACAGTTGCACTAACTTACCGCAGTTGTACTAACTTACCGCAGTTGCACTAACTTACCGCAGTTGCACTCACTTACCGCAGTTGCACTAACTTACCGCAGTTGCACTAACTTACCGCAGTTGTACTAACTTACCGCAGTTGCACTAACTTACCGCAGTTGCACTAACTTACCGCAGTTGTACTAACTTACCGCAGTTGCACTAACTTACCGCAGTTGCACTAACTTACCGCAGTTGCACTAACTTACCGCAGTTGTACTAACTTACCGCAGTTGCACTAACTTACCGCAGTTGCACTAACTTACCGCAGTTGCACTAACTTACCGCAGTTGCACTCACTTACCGCAGTTGCACTAACTTACCGCAGTTGCACTAACTTACCGTAGTTGCACTAACTTACCGCAGTTGTACTAATTTACCGTAGTTGCTGGACTCATGAGGATCTATGCCTCTGGCTGAAGCCAATGTGTGATCATGTCAGGTCCCTGTGACAGCTGAAGATTGTTGACAGTGATTTTCAAAAGACAGTCCGCGATCACTGGCAGTGCCCATGTCCTGTTCCTTTGACAACTGAAGCCGATTGCTGACAGTGATTTCCAAAGGACAGTCCGCGATCATTGGCAGTGACCATGTCAGGTCCCTGAGACAGCTGAAGATTGCCGACAGTGATTTCCAGTCCGCGATCATTGGCAGTGGCCATGTCAGGTGCCCGTGACAGCTGAAGATTGCTGACAGTGATTTCCAGCCCGCGATCATTGGCAGTGCCCATGTCAGGTTCCCGTGACAGCTGAAGATTGCTGACAGTGATTTCCAGTCCGCGATCATTGGCAGTGACCATGTCAGGTTCCTGTGACAGCTGAAGATTGCTGACAGTGATTTCCAGTCCGCGATCATTGGCAGTGACCATGTCAGGTTCGTGTGACAGCTGAAGATTGCTGACAGTGATTTCCAGTCCGCGATCATTGGCAGTGACCATGTCAGGTTCCCGTGACAGCTGAAGATTGCTGACAGTGATTTCCAGTCCGCGATCATTGGCAGTGACCATGTCAGGTTCCTGTGACAGCTGAAGATTGCTGACAGTGATTTCCAGTCCGCGATCATTGGCAGTGACCATGTCAGGTTCCTGTGACAGCTGAAGATTGCTGACAGTGATTTCCAGTCCGCGATCATTGGGTTAACAACCGGTTCTCGGTTTTATGTGCATCGGTTATTGGTTCCACCTGTGGTTAATTCTGATTAGACATTGTGATCCTTTGTGTTGGGCCGACAGCTGCCTGCTACACATCGGTTATTGGTTCCACCTGTGGTTAATTCTGATTAGACATTGTGATGCTTTGTGTTGGGCCGACAGCTGCCTGCTACACATCGGTTATTGGTTCCACCTGTGGTTAATTCTGATTAGACATTGTGATCCTTTGTGTTGGGCCGACAGCTGCCTGCTACACATCGGTTATTGGTTCCACCTGTGGTTAATTCTGATTAGACATTGTGATCCTTTGTGTTGGGCCGACAGCTGCCTGCTACACATCGGATATTGGTTCCACCTGTGGTTAATTCTGATTAGACATTGTGATTCTTTGTGTTGGGCCGACAGCTGCCTGCTACACATCGGTTATTGGTTCCACTGTGGTTAATTCTGATTTGACGTTGTGATCCTTTGTGTTGGGCCGACAGCTGCCTGCTACACAGTACCGGCAGTGATCTAGTTACAAACTGACTGATAAAGATATATTGCCCGGCACAATGTGAAGACAGTTGGGCCGACAGCTGCCTGCTATACAGTACCGGCAGTGATCTAGTTACAATCTGACTGATAAAGTTATATTGCACAATGTGAAGACAGTTGGGCCGACAGCTGCCTTCTACACAGTACCGGCAGTGATCTAGCTACAAACTGACTGATAAAGTTATATTGCCCGGCACAATGTGAAGACAGTTGGGCCGACAGCTGCCTGCTACACAGTACCGGCAGTGATCTAGTTACAAACTGACTGATAAAGTTATATTGCACAATGTGAAGACAGTTGGGCCAACAGCTGCCTGCTACACAGTACCGGCAGTGATCTAGTTACAAACTGACTGATAAAGTTATATTGCCCGGCACAATGTGAAGACAGTTGGGCCGACAGCTGCCTGCTACACAGTACCGGCAGTGATCTAGTTACAAACTGACTGATAAAGTTATATTGCACAATGTGAAGACAGTTGGGCCGACAGCTGCCTGCTACACAGCGAGCAGCCGGTGATCAAAGTACAGACCGATAATACCCGAACACTTCGACTGAAGACAGTTGGACTGACAGCTGCCTGCTACGCAGCCATTACAGCTGCGTTCCTGCTGTGTGCTGACGACTGGGGTCAGGTAGGCCCGCCTTTCTTTTGATACGGATTCCAGTTGAATGTTTTGTTTGTTTTGTAACGCACATCCTCTGTCTAGAGTCATCAGGTATCAAATTAAAGCGGCAATCTAATTGTAACGCACATCCTCTGTCTAGTCATCAGGCATAAAAAGCGCCAATCTAATTGTAACGCACATCATCTGTCTAGTCATCAGGTATAAAATTAAAGCGGCAATCTAATTGCGTGTTGATTTTTTACGGCCATTTCCCAGTGCGCAAAAGGCCACCGAGCCGCCGTCAGCCGCCATTGACCCGCGCACAGCCGACATCGGCCTGGTGGTCTTTTGCGCGGCATTGGGCTGGAAACAAGTCCTGCCCTCACAGCGCCCTTTGGTCTCAGGTTGCCCTTTGTGCAGCATTGGGCTGGAAACAAGTCCTGCCCTCAGAGCGCTCTTTGGTCTCAGGTTGCCCTTTGTGCAGCATTGGGCTGGAAACAAGTTCTGCCCTCAGAGCGCCCTTTGGTCTCAGGTTGCCCTTTGTGCAGCATTGGGCTGGAAACAAGTTCTGCCCTCAGAGCGCTCTTTGGTCTCAGGTTGCCCTTTGTGCAGCATTGGGCTGGAAACAAGTTCTGCCCTCAGAGCGCTCTTTGGTCTCAGGTTGCCCTTTGTGCAGCATTGGGCTGGAAACAAGTTCTGCCCTCAGAGCGCTCTTTGGTCTCAGGTTGCCCTTTGTGCAGCATTGGGCTGGAAACAAGTTCTGCCCTCAGAGCGCTCTTTGGTCTCAGGTTGCCCTTTGTGCAGCATTGGGCTGGAAACAAGTCCTGCCCTCAGAGCGCTCTTTGGTCTCAGGTTGCCCTTTGTGCAGCATTGGGCTGGAAACAAGTTCTGCCCTCAGAGCGCTCTTTGGTCTCAGGTTGCCCTTTGTGCAGCATTGGGCTGGAAACAAGTCCTGCCCTCAGAGCGCTCTTTGGTCTCAGGTTGCCCTTTGTGCAGCATTGGGCTGGAAACAAGTCCTGCCCTCACACCGCCCTTTGGTCTCAGGTTGCCCTTTGTGCAGCATTGGGCTGGAAACAAGTCCTGCCCTCAGAGCGCTCTTTGGTCTCAGGTTGCCCTTTGTGCAGCATTGGGCTGGAAACAAGTTCTGCCCTCAGAGCGCTCTTTGGTCTCAGGTTGCCCTTTGTGCAGCATTGGGCTGGAAACAAGTTCTGCCCTCAGAGCGCTCTTTGGTCTCAGGTTGCCCTTTGTGCAGCATTGGGCTGGAAACAAGTTCTGCCCTCAGAGCACTCTTTGGTCTCAGGTTGCCCTTTGTGCAGCATTGGGCTGGAAACAAGTCCTGCCCTCAGAGCG
>BTPG01000007.1:185103777-185124417 GCA_036245525.1 Semisulcospira habei | reverse complement strand
CATTCATACACATGACTGTGAACACTTTCATGCTTGTGCGTACCAGGTTGGTTGGTTAGTTCGGGTTTAACGTCCACAGCACCGAGGTGATCATGGACGGCCCTGACGGGCGGGTTATGGGGGAACAGGGAAATCTATTGCCTATGGAGTACGACCTGAACACTGATCAACTCAGGCGCACTCCAACTGTGCCACTTTGATTTACCAGGACCTTTCATCGGACATGCTATTGAACAAATCTGTTTTTTCCCCCTGGATTGTGAGTCCAGCTACCGGGGCCGGGACGGGATTCGAACCCACGACCGGCGATTCCCTTCGCTCTCCTGCTCCGACGTTTAACCGCCTGAGCTCTTTCGGACTCCCCGTGCGTACCAGCTCTTTCCCGTACGTTATAAACATACTTGGGGCCGGCCATGTGGTCAGTCTCCTGCTAAAACCTGACCACGTCCCTCTCTCTTGGCTTGACTTCTATTTGGGGCCGGCCATGTGGTCAGTCTCCTGCTAAAACCTGACTACGTCCCTCACTCTTGGCTTGACTTCTATTTGGGGCCGGCCATGTGGTCAGTCTCCTGCTAAAACCTGACCACGTCCCTCTCTCTTGGCTTGACTTCTATTTGGGGCCGGCCATGTGGTCAGTCTCCTGCTAAAACCTGACCACGTCCCTCTCTCTTGGCTTGACTTCTATTTGGGGCCGGCCATGTGTTCAGTCTCCTGCTAAATCCTGACCACGTCCCTCTCTCTTGGCTTGACTTCGCGAACGAAGATTTTATAGGAGTTGCACACGACGTCTGCAGGCTTGTTCGTGGCTGCGGAGGCCAATCCGAGACAGGCAGGTTCGACCGCAGTGGCTGCAGGGGAAGGTATGGCCAGGGTTCTGAGCTGCGGCATCTCTGTTTTTTCTCCTGAGCCGCTTGTCCTTAAGGCTCGCAGAGTCTTCAAGGGAGACAGCTGCCTTGTAAATGGTGGAGCGCCAGGTGTCACGGTCCGCAGCAAGCGAAGACCACTGGTGGTGGTCGATTTGGCAGGCACTAAGTGACTTCTTGACTTCTTCTTTGGGGCCGGCCATGTGGTCAGTCTCCTGCTAAAACTTGACTACGTCCGCTCTGAGAAGAACTGCGCAGTTGGTTTGCGGCAGCAGGTTCTCACTAGTCTTTGTGAATGCAGGGGCTACTGTACATTATGCTAGGACTAGAAGCGGTATATTGGCCTGTCTCCTCCACGGTTTCAGTTTCAGCAAGCATAGATTCTCATGATTTTTGTTTTACAGGCTAGTCCTACACATTTAGAAGGCAACATGGTTCTTGCTAGGACAAATGTACGCCTATTCACCACAGTACGTTCACAGTTGGACATACTGGCCTGCAATACCAGCACAGTACGTTCACAGTTGGACATACTGGCCTGCAATACCAGCACAGTACGTTCACAGTTGGACATACTGGCCTGCAATACCAGCACAGTACGTTCACAGTTGGACATACTGGCCTGCAATACCACCACAGTACCTTCACAGTTGGACATACTGGCCTGCAATACCAGCACAGTACGTTCACAGTTGGACATACTGGCCTGCAATACCAGCACAGTACGTTCACAGTTGGACATACTGGCCTGCAATACCACCACAGTACCTTCACAGTTGGACATACTGGCCTGCAATACCAGCACAGTACGTTCACAGTTGGACATACTGGCCTGCAATACCAGCACAGTACGTTCACAGTTGGACATACTGGCCTGCAATACCAGCACAGTACGTTCACAGTTGGACATACTGGCCTGCAATACCAGCACAGTACGTTCACAGTTGGACATACTGGCCTGCAATACCAGCACAGTACGTTCACAGTTGGACATACTGGCCTGCAATACCAGCACAGTACGTTCACAGTTGGACATACTGGCGTGCAATACCAGCACAGTACGTTCACAGTTGGACATACTGGCGTGCAATACCAGCACAGTACGTTCACAGTTGGACATACTGGCGTGCAATACCAGCACAGTACGTTCACAGTTGGACATACTGGCGTGCAATACCAGCACAGTACGTTCACAGTTGGACATACTGGCGTGCAATACCAGCACAGTACGTTCACAGTTGGACATACTGGCGTGCAATACCAGCACAGTACCTTCACAGTTGGACATACTGGCCTGCAATACCAGCACAGTACGTTCACAGTTGGACATACTGGCCTGCAATACCAGCACAGTACGTTCACAGTTGGACATACTGGCCTGCAATACCAGCACAGTACGTTCACAGTTGGACATACTGGCCTGCAATACCAGCACAGTACGTTCACAGTTGGACATACTGGCCTGCAATACCAGCACAGTACGTTCACAGTTGGACATACTGGCCTGCAATACCAGCACAGTACGTTCACAGTTGGACATACTGGCCTGCAATACCAGCACAGTACGTTCACAGTTGGACATACTGGCCTGCAATACCAGCACAGTACGTTCACAGTTGGACATACTGGCCTGCAATACCAGCACAGTACGTTCACAGTTGGACATACTGGCCTGCAATACCAGCACAGTACGTTCGCAGTTGGACATACTGGCCTGCAATACCAGCACAGTACGTTCACAGTTGGACATACTGGCCTGCAATACCAGCACAGTACGTTCACAGTTGGACATACTGGCCTGCAATACCAGCACAGTACGTTCACAGTTGGACATACTGGCCTGCAATACCAGCACAGTACGTTCACAGTTGGACATACTGGCCTGCAATACCAGCTTGGTGAAGATACATAGCTTGTAATGCGTCTGTGCACGTTTCAAAAACCTTCCGCGGTAGTCAACCTCTCTCCTGATTTATACTATATCTCTCCTCAGTTCCCGCATCAGAGTAGGGTTTTCTAACGCGTAAACCCCGTCGTATTTGTTGCCAGCCTCGTGACGCCGGCGAATTTTCGCAAACGAATGCGGGCGCTGTCGGGTACGTTAGAAGTCTAGTGCCTGGCCCTGAATATGCATAGTTTGATTGTGCAGTATAAGATTTAATATCAAATCTAACGCTCGTAGCACGTGAGGTCAACACAATACACTCAAACAAAAGTAATTTATCAATAGCTGACCATTTCATCATCATCATCATCATCATCAGTCCCTTGCCCGAACTGGGCGTTGGGGGGACTGAAAGGCAGCAGCAACAGACAGTGCTCTCCACTGAGTTCTATTTTGGGCGGTGGCAAGCAAGTCTGACATCTCGAGTTCGGTCCATTCTTTTATGTTTGCGACCCAACTCTTTCTCTGACGACCTCGCCGACGACTTCCTTCGAGAGTGCCTTGGAGGATAGTCTTGGACAAGGTGTTGTGTCGGGTCACGTGGCCAAACCAAGCAAGCTTGCGCCGTTTCACGGTTGCCAGAAGGGGTTCATGTGGGCCCACCAGGGAAGTGACGATGCTCCGTACATATTCATTGGTCTTGTGCTCGCGGTACGAGATGCGGAGCAACTTCCTCAGGCACTTGTTCTCAAAGGCCTGGATTTTCTTTTCTGAGTCTGCAAGCAGTGTCCAAGTCTCACAGCCGTAGAGTAGAATAGACACTATGAGGGACTTGTAAAGCCTGTACTTGATGGTGAAGCTGATGGAGTTACTTCGCCATATCCTGTCCAGCCTGGCCATTGCGGATGTTGCTGTACCTATCCTGATACGGATCTCTGCTATGCAACTACCGTCTTTGGACAGGGTGGCTCCCAAGTACTTGAAGCTATTGACCTCTTCTAGCTTTTGGCCATTCATGTGAATGTTGCTGCTGCTGTCGCTTGTGGTGTTGATCATCACTTTGCTTTTATCCGTACTGATCTCCATGCCATAAATCCCTGCGCTACTTGAAAGTTTGTCTGTCAGGTTTTGGAGCTCACTATTGCTGCCTGCACTCGAGATGTCAGACTTGCTTGCCACCGCCCAAAATAGAACTCAGTGGAGAGCACTGTCTGTTGCTGCTGCCTTTCAGTCCCCCCAACGCCCAGTTCGGGCAAGGGACTGATGATGATGATGATGATGATGATTGCTGCCTGCCATGAGGTCAATGTCGTCTGCGACCATTTAAAGCATTCTAAATAAAACATTTGATTTTAAACACGTCGAAACATTGTTACAAGTTTCCATGATAATTTTTCATATGTTCTTGTAGCGTTTGTTAATGTCTTATATTCATGACGAGCCGAAAGTTAAATTTCTGTCGTGCCTTGACTCGAACAGGCAATAAAGTTGTATTGTATTGTATTGTATTGTATCTATGTCTGCTGCAAGTGCAGGAACTGAGCATTGTGTCTGTACTACTGATTGTCCACCGGCTGTTTCACACTGGCCGCCACTGACGGTCTGGCAGGGCACAACTGAGTAAACAGTCAACATCAGAGATACGATCAACGCCGCCGCCCCGCAAGATGTCTGATTTATTGCGGTCGGCTGTGGGGCTGGTCAGACCCGCTAGACTGATTCGCACACGGGCCCAGCACGTATGTTCAATACGTCACTGCTTAGTGCTGTTCCTCACAGAAGCTGCAATCTAGAATGATGACGTACGGCGTGATGAGTCTGCCAGACTTGGAGGCACCAGGCACCGTGTGTCACCGTGAACACCATCTAGCTGCGAGAAGCATAGATTGCGTATGATGCGCGGGCTGATGAGAATCTGTACTGCTGGTAGTGTGTTACTTATGTCTGTGATCTTCAATGAGTCAGGCAGGCGAAGCAAAGGGACGGTCTGTCAGTTAGGGTCTTGCGGAGACGCTACTAAGAAGCGAGACTGAATACACAGAGTACGAGAAACACATAGATCTTGATGGACTCCTGGGGCGTCACCAGCCGGCCGTGACTGAATACACAGAGTACGAGAAACACATAGATCTTGATGGACTCCTGGGGCGTCACCAGCCGGCCGTGACTGAATACACAGAGTACGAGAAACACATAGATCTTTATGGACTCCTGGGGCGTCACCAGCCGGCCGTGACTGAATACACAGAGTACGAGAAACGCATAGATCTTTATGGACTCCTGGGGCGTCACCAGCCGGCCGTGACTGAATACACAGAGTACGAGAAACACATAGATCTTGATGGACTCCTGGGGCGTCACCAGCCGGCCGTGACTGAATACACAGAGTACGAGAAACACATAGATCTTGATGGACTCCTGGGGCGTCACCAGCCGGCCGTGACTGAATACACAGAGTACGAGAAACACATAGATCTTGATGGACTCCTGGGGCGTCACCAGCCGGCCGTGACTGAATACACAGAGTACGAGAAACACATAGATCTTTATGGACTCCTGGGGCGTCACCAGCCGGCCGTGACTGAATACACAGAGTACGAGAAACACATAGATCTTGATGGACTCCTGGGGCGTCACCAGCCGGCCGTGACTGAATACACAGAGTACGAGAAACACATAGATCTTTATGGACTCCTGGGGCGTCACCAGCCGGCCGTGACTGAATACACAGAGTACGAGAAACACATAGATCTTGATGGACTCCTGGGGCGTCACCAGCCGGCCGTGACTGAATACACAGAGTACGAGAAACACATAGATCTTTATGGACTCCTGGGGCGTCACCAGCCGGCCGTGACTGAATACACAGAGTACGAGAAACACATAGATCTTTATGGACTCCTGGGGCGTCACCAGCCGGCCGTGACTGAATACACAGAGTACGAGAAACACATAGATCTTGATGGACTCCTGGGGCGTCACCAGCCGGCCGTGACTGAATACACAGAGTACGAGAAACACATAGATCTTTATGGACTCCTGGGGCGTCACCAGCCGGCCGTGACTGAATACACAGAGTACGAGAAACGCATAGATCTTTATGGACTCCTGGGGCGTCACCAGCCGGCCGTGACTGAATACACAGAGTACGAGAAACACATAGATCTTTATGGACTCCTGGGGCGTCACCAGCCGGCCGTGACTGAATACACAGAGTACGAGAAACACATAGATCTTGATGGACTCCTGGGGCGTCACCAGCCGGCCGTGACTGAATACACAGAGTACGAGAAACACATAGATCTTTATGGACTCCTGGGGCGTCACCAGCCGGCCGAGACTGAATACACAGAGTACGAGAAACACATAGATCTTTATGGACTCCTGGGGCGTCACCAGCCGGCCGAGACTGAATACACAGAGTACGAGAAACGCATAGATCTTGATGGACTCCTGGGGCGTCACCAGCCGGCCGTGACTGAATACACAGAGTACGAGAAACACATAGATCTTTATGGACTCCTGGGGCGTCACCAGCCGGCCGAGACTGAATACACAGAGTACGAGAAACGCATAGATCTTGATGGACTCCTGGGGCGTCACCAGCCGGCCGTGACTGAATACACAGAGTACGAGAAACACATAGATCTTTATGGACTCCTGGGGCGTCACCAGCCGGCCGTGACTGAATACACAGAGTACGAGAAACACATAGATCTTTATGGACTCCTGGGGCGTCACCAGCCGGCCGAGACTGAATACACAGAGTACGAGAAACACATAGATCTTTATGGACTCCTGGGGCGTCACCAGCCGGCCGAGACTGAATACACAGAGTACGAGAAACACATAGATCTTGATGGACTCCTGGGGCGTCACCAGCCGGCCGTGACTGAATACACAGAGTACGAGAAACACATAGATCTTTATGGACTCCTGGGGCGTCACCAGCCGGCCGTGACTGAATACACAGAGTACGAGAAACACATAGATCTTTATGGACTCCTGGGGCGTCACCAGCCGGCCGTGACTGAATACACAGAGTACGAGAAACACATAGATCTTTATGGACTCCTGGGGCGTCACCAGCCGGCCGAGACTGAATACACAGAGTACGAGAAACACATAGATCTTTATGGACTCCTGGGGCGTCACCAGCCGGCCGAGACTGAATACACAGAGTACGAGAAACACATAGATCTTGATGGACTCCTGGGGCGTCACCAGCCGGCCGTGACTGAATACACAGAGTACGAGAAACACATAGATCTTTATGGACTCCTGGGGCGTCACCAGCCGGCCGTGACTGAATACACAGAGTACGAGAAACACATAGATCTTTATGGACTCCTGGGGCGTCACCAGCCGGCCGTGACTGAATACACAGAGTACGAGAAACACATAGATCTTTATGGACTCCTGGGGCGTCACCAGCCGGCCGTGACTGAATACACAGAGTACGAGAAACACATAGATCTTTATGGACTCCTGGGGCGTCACCAGCCGGCCGAGACTGAATACACAGAGTACGAGAAACACATAGATCTTTATGGACTCCTGGGGCGTCACCAGCCGGCCGTGAGGCTAATGTTTCTACATCTTTGTCACCTACAGGTTGTGGTAGGACGGAAGGAGATTGTCGGACATCGCAACTAAATGTACTAGTCGGGGCTTTTCACGGGCGGCACCGGCCGTCATGAAGCCACAAAACGTCCCTTCTGCAAGCGGAGACATAGATTCTCATCAGCCCCCGCGGGTGCGCCAGTACAGTACCGCGGGTGCGGGGGCTGATGAGAATCGCTGTCTCTTGCTGGTGCTTGTACATCGATGTCACGTTTCCGTCGTGAGGATGGTGCCATCAGGAGTTCAGTACGGCCATAGTCCTAGGTCCAACGCCACCGGCCGCCCGCCTCAGTGAAATTTCAAGGAAACCTGATACCCCCCTTCCCCCCCCCCCCCCCCCGGGTGGAAACCTCATCCAGCCAACGGGAGCGCTCGTGTTATGTTCCTGTCACTCGCAACAATGTTGCCCTGTCAGATTATTTCAACTACACTTGACATAGATCCCCATGCACCTTCACAGGCTGAGTCAGCTCACGAGAATCTGCCATCCACATTAGCTCCCCTAAATGAGTGAATTCTTGTGGTCGTATTTACATATCCAGGACCCCCCGTCTACAAGAGGCATAGATTCTCATGTACAAAAGGCTGTTGAAGATCATACAGCTTCTTGCAGAGATCGCCCCTGTGTTCATCCTACGGCTAAGGGAGGATATTTCCGAAAGCGTACGATTACATGCAGACGAGACGGTGCACAGTTGCCTAATAGTAATACATGAAACTATGTGTGGACGTCAGTATATCATTCTGAAACGTATGCGGTGCACATTTCATACAGTTTCTGCAGTTGCTAGAGATATAATTTCAAAAATCAGCTGCGAATTTTCTTTGTTTTTTCTCATATTGTGTGTCATATTCCGATACTTGATATTGCTTCACAAGTCTGAGGTTTGCTGCAGTCGCCAACTTGAACTCAGATTTTACTCTGTAAGGCAGTCCTGGCTACCGTCAGTACACCCACCCCACCCCTACCCCCCAGTACTCAATAAGATGGGTTTCAAAGTGTACCTTAGTATGTCCTGAGATGTTTAAGCCATTTCCCCCTACAATCCTTAGGAACACACCAGAGATATAGCCGATGGCGCAATTCACTTTCTTCGCGGATGTTAAAATGAGAAACATTTTCCTGTAATTAAATCAAAATTCATCCCGGAAGCCCAAATCAGGCAGTATTATGTTAAGGCACACCTTCTACGTTCTCTGCCAAAAAAAAAAACCCAACAAAAACCAAAAAACAGAACGAAAAAATATTAAATCTCTGGCTCACAGTGAAGGTATTTGTCTATGTCATGTTTGACTGCGTGTGTTAGCGCAATGAGTTTTTGCCACAAAAAACGATTTTGCGCTGTACAAGAACCATTCATTATTCATTATTATTTATTTGTGCGCCCAGTAAATGGCCATTTCCGTGAAATCGCCAACTGCCCCCCCCCAAAAAAAAAAATGACTTATGTGCCTTCAGACATTTTCTATAGCACTGGCAGTCCATTTTTAGGCTTACATCATTAAAACAGCATGTCACAATTATTATAAATTTGACTAGGTGATGGTGTGATCGGAACCTACAATTGCCACAAGACATGACCCCCAACAACTTGACCCCGCAAACAAAACACAACCAAAACGTGACATTTTTTTCCTCATTTTGCAACAAAAACGATTTACTCCCTCACACCAATATAAAACCCCGGCATGGATAGAGCCATATTGGCTTCATGTGCCAAGCTACTAACCTGGCACTACCCCTTCATGTTACTAGTGAACCAAATCCGTTTTTCCCCTGGATCGTGAATCCAGCTACCGGGGCCGGGACGGGATTCGAACCCAGAACCCGGCGATTCCCTTCAGTCGCTCTCCTGCTCCGACGTTTAACCGCCTGAGTTATTTCAGACTCTAAGGCGCGTGTCACTCTAGGGTCCATGACTCGCAGTGTACAAGAACACTGAGATGACTGACTAACTTGATAAGAGCGCGGCATCAGTCTGATCTTGAAGCGAGTTGAGTCAGACAGCAAACTGCCCAGGCTTTTGGGAGTCTCAGTGAGCCCGGGTTGAGAACTCAGTGTCCACACCCGATATCGCCCCAGTAAGCAGAGCTCTTTGGGCTGGCGAGGTCAGTCGGCCGCAGTGGGCTGACGTGCGCGGGCCACCGCTCAGTGCGCCTGACGTCGCCCGAGGGTCTTTTGCGGCTTGCCGGGCTGGGACGCAGCCTTTTTCACAATTACAAATCCGACTCAGATGTAAACAAGGCCGGCTTGCCAGTCACCCTGCTGTCCCGCGGCCGCGGAGCTGACCGGCCCCGGTAGCTGGACTCGCAATCCAGGGGGGAAAACGATTTGTTCAATAGCATGTCCGTTGAAAGGTCCTGTAAATCAAAGTGGCACAGTTGGAGTGCGCCTGAGTTGATCAGTGTTCAGGTCGTGCTCCATAGCGGGCAATAGATTTCCCTGTCCCCCATAACCCGCCCGTCAGGGCCGCCCATGATCACCTCGGTGCTGTGGACGTTAAACCCGAACCAACCAACCAACCAACCAACCGCGGCGCTGAGTCGGAGGCGCGGCCGGCTAGCGCGCGCAGCTCAACGCGGTCAGTGTGCAAAACTTCAGTGAGGTGGACGGACTCGGACAGGCTATATAAACTTCAGTGAGGTGGACGGACTCGGACAGGCTAAGTATAAACTTCATTCGGTTTTGCCCCAACCACGTAAAACCATTTCAGTAGCAGTTTCGAGGAGACAGAAAGTGACTCATTGGACTTAGTCAGTCAGGTACACTACTGTCAGTACACCTGAGATCCCCGCCCGAAATCAGTACTGAGGATGTCAGGACACGGACACGGCGGCATCGTGTCTTCGGCCATCGCGCGATATACCGGCGTGGCCGCCTTCTTATTTTAGTGCTGCGTTTGGACACTCGGTTACAAATGTTGATCAACTCATTGGAGACGTGCCATCTACGGATACACGGCGAACCGCCGCCTATCCGCAGTCGGCACATCTTGAATGAGTTAAATTCACCTTGTGCATAATACGTCCAGTCGTTATTACATTTTCATGTTGATCGATCTCTGATGTTTCCAGCCAGTTTCGCCGATGCTTTCTTTTATGTTTAATAAAATAATTTTAAAAAAGATTTCTTTCTGTCCTCAGTGTGCATGTATGTTGTACGTGTGTGTGTGTGTGTGTGTGTGTGTGTGTGTGTGTGTGTGTGTGTGTGTGTGTGTGTGTATGCGCGCGTGCGTGCGTATGTTGTGACGCATGAGTTGACTACATTATGTTAACTCATTCTACCCCAACACCGAAATCCTTAAATGTTGCCGTTGTCGTCTGAAGACTGCAGTGCAGTGCAGGACACAGATCGACCATGATAGTTCAAGGGTGATGCCAGAATAGCTTGGCGCCCATAGGCGCCAAGCTATTCTGGCATCACCCTTGAACTATCATGGTCGATCCTTATCTTCCTGTGGTGTGTCTGGGGTAGAATGAGTTAACTAATTCGTGGCCAGTCGCATCCGGATGCGGTTGCCGCGAATGAGTTAACGCACTACTCGCACGAATCCATACACATCGCTAAACACTGAAACCAGTTAAATCATAAAACACATCACTAACCGTTGACAATTTCCTTGCCTCCGCTAAACACACGCAGACAAATAAACGTACTGCAACACAGCTTTTTCACTTTTATGAGCCAGTTGCGGTAGATGAATCGACCGTGGGTAGTGTCGGATTAGCTTGCCATCTTTCCAGGTACCTAGCTAATCCGGCACTACCCTTGAGGTACTACGGTCGATCCATCGCGACGCTTTATATGCTAGACGAATTATATGCAGTAAGTAACGCGGTTTTTGAAAGCAAACGAGAAGGCTGTAAAACGCACACAGATGGACATGTTTGTACTGTTCTCTCTCCTCAACCCGAAAAATATCTTTTGCTAGTAGACCAAGGACAAGGCAGACAAAGCTTTTTCTTCTTCGTTTCGTGATTGCGAAGTTGAAGATTTCCATGTACCTTGACTGTGCTGCAAGAACAATGTGTTTACTCCAGCCAGTGTAAGAAATGTATGCTTTTGTAATGACTAGGACAATTTACTTGAGACAAACAGAAACTGAGAAAGTGATTTAAGTACTTGCTGGATAAGGATTTGTATTGGAGAAGAAATGTCTATGGACACCATTTGGTAAATGTTATTTTATTCTGTATTTTAATGTGTCGTGATAGCCCTATTTTGTGTTTATTTTTAGATGTTAAAATTGGCCCTAAAAGGCCCTAATTTGTTTCTTGAAACAGGCCCTAAAAGGCCCTCAATTTTTTTTTTGAAGGTCTGTCTGAACCCTGTATAAAGTATACACCAAACTTGAGCACAAATCAGTACTCACACCTATCAGACAAAGTGGCTAAACAAATCTTCACTATGCGCTAACATCACATCAGCTGCACCTCAACACACACATTAATCCGACATCAAAAGATAAACATTTCTTACATGAGGTCACTCACATAATTATGCCAGTGTCTCACAATCACCATTGATCCTATAGATAATCATTACTGATGAAAATAAAGAAACAAGCATTAGTAACCACGTGTAGACAAACAGGCCCAAATCACGACAAACATCAACGTTGCAACATGAACATCAGATCTGAACATTGATCCTATTGATAATCATTACTGATGAAAACAAAGAAACAAGCATTAGTAACCACGTGTAGACAAACAGGCCCAAATCACGACAAACATCAACGTTGCAACATGAACATCAGATCTGAACATTGTCTTGCTACACACAAGACATGTACCTCAACTGAACACCAACACTGACACATACATTTAAAGGGAAAACAAAACCCTTGTATGGTATGCCAGCACATCTCGCCACAGACATGACACCCGATCGCCAAATTACAAACATGAGAAAAAGCAGCTTCTCCAGGAATCCACAGTACAGCAACCAACACAACAAGAGACTCATATACACCAGTACACGGACAAACGGTCACAAACATACACAACAGATGCACAGCAGCATGGATGATCAGCATCACACAATGGAGGCGTAGGAGGGGGGCGGGGGGGGGGGGGTAGATAGTGAACAAAATATGCACAAAAACAAAGAACACGCCAAACAATAATAAACAATCCATAAAAAGAGTACAGCAGCGATTTCACATAATAAAATCCGACCTAAGTACTCGTCAGGCTGCAGGCTCCAGCCAAGGGCATCAAACTCAGTCATAAACCTACATGGCAGACACAAAGGAGCCATCAACATGGAAATGATCTCTCAAGGCAGCAATTAGCAAAGTACATCATTACCAACACTTTCAATCCCATGCACAGCTCATGACACATAAGATAGATAAGATAAGATAGTTTATTGCCATATGTTTCCATGTACAAAACAATAAAAACATTGGAATTTGTCTTGATGTCAGTTACTAAGACTAAACACACACACACACACACACACACACACACACACACACACACACACACACACACACACACACACACACACACACACACAGTAACATCTGATTCAGTTAAAAGCTGACTGTACACATTCGTTCTCACTCGCCATTCGCGCTCTCTCCAACTAGTCCTGTTGATCAGAGTGAGCGTGAACAGAGGGAAAAAAACTGTTGCGGAATCTGCTGGTCCTGGTACTGATGGACCTGTACCTGCGTCCTGATGGTAAAATTTGGAAAAGCTCATTGCCGGGGTTTTATTATTATTTATTGTTTTCCTCCTCAAGAGACGGTGTACTCCGCAGCCGGTGTACTCACACATGTGCACGGTCTTTTGGTCGAGAGACCAACACCCTACCACCGAGCCACCCAGCTCCCTCAGCATAGCTTGGAGGTATCAGGCGTCAAGCTATGCTGACACCACACTTGAACAATCAGTCAAATTTATTTTAAGCCGGTTGGGTGTATCAGGATGAAAGGGTTAATGATGAAGACTTCTTCGTTTGTGTTTTTAGTTAATTCTTGACAACCGTAATTTCTAACTCAGGTTGTGAACACTAGGACAGACACATTCATTCATTCATTTTTGCACCTGCTTTCACATGACTGTATTACAACTGCGCGCACTGTGTGTGTGTGTGTGTGTGTGTGTGTGTGTGTGTGTGTGTGTGTGTGTGTGTGTGTGTGTGTGTGTGTGTGTGTGTGTGTGTGTGTGTGTGTGTGTGCGTAGCTTCAGCCTGTTTTCAGTTGTAACTTTTGTCATTTTCTTCATCTGTAAATGTCTTCGTATTTTATTAATATGTAAAAGCGCCTAAAGCACATATTAGGAGCCATAGAAATGACAATATTATTATTATCATTGTTACTAATTATCATTCATTCATTGAATTGGACTTAATTTTTCTTTTGCCCTAGATTTTTAAAAATAAATTTTACACGTGACGTTCTTCTGTATTGTGTAAGATTCATTTAAAACCCACTGCCACTATAGTTGACACAGTTTTGCTGACAGTGACACATCCTTCCATCCATCCTATCCATCTTTTTGGTGTTGCGCGTGTTTTTTTTGTTTTGTTTTTTTGGTTTTTTTTGTTTTCTAATATATATATATATATATGTTTTGTTTGTTTTCATATATATATATATATATATATATATATAATTATATATAATTAGAAAACAAACAAGACAAAACAAAAAAACACGCGCAATAATAGGGTATCATAGGGAGATATTTTCAGTGGGGGGGGGGGGGGGGGGAGAGGGGTGGAGGGAGGGGGTATGTGTGAAATGTTACTTTGCAGCCTCCAAATTCCTTTCCGCCCCCCCCCCCCCTTTTTTTTAAGGGTGTGTGTGTGTGTGTGTGGGGGGGGGGGGACAAAATGTTTGAACTTTTTTTTTAAAAACCCTTTTAAAGGACTGACAAAGAAGTTCTAATGATCTATAAAGGAGAAAAATGATGAGGTACACTTAAAACCTGTTCTGATAAATTCAGCAAAAGTATTATTATTACTTAGTATATCATCATTTTTGTTATCATGTTATTACATCTGAATAGACTAAGCTTTTGACCGAGTTCTCTAAAACGGAAAAAAAGCCGTTTTAAGACGGATATTCTTTGAAGAAATGAACGAATGGTCTGAACAAGTGGTCAAAGCGGGCTGCACCGCGGGCTAAAGCAAACTCAAGCAAAATATTACAGATCGATCGACAACTTAAGTGGACGCCGAATTAAACTGATTGAAACACTAGTAGGCATACTACCCGCGGCCGAGTCAGTCAGTGGTGGCCGCCAATCTAATCAAAGTCATCACTGAGTCATGTTAACTTGTCAGTGATTGTTGTACTGAATCGAGCCTCATAGTCTATACCTTCAACTGATGTTAGAGTTTCAAAAGTGGCGCAGAGTTGAACACATGATGATGTCAGCCGTCCGGCGGCGGTATCACTAAGTTCAACTGAAACCGTCACTGAGCCCGGTCCGCAGACACCACAACCCAGACAGCGGCCAGGGGCTTTGGTTTTGGTTAGTTCGGGGTTTAACGTCCACGGCACGGAAGTGATCATGGACGGTCCTGACGGGCGGGTTATGGGGGACAGGGAAATCTATTGCCTATGGAGTACGACCTGAACGCTGATCAACTCAAGCGCACTCCAACTGTGCCACTTTGATTTACCAGGACCTTTCATATGAAACAAGTCCGACTTTTCCCCCTGGATTGCGAGTCCAGCTCATTACCGGGGCCGGGACGGGGATTCGAACCCACGACTGACTATGACCCGGCGATTCCCTTCGCTCTCCTGCTCCGACGCTTAACCGCCCGAGCTATTTCGGACTCCGGCCAGGCTTTGTTCACTGGGTTCGCTAAAGTATGCAAATCTTTCCATGTGCAAAAATACCGTCATAGCTACATTACGTAAAAAGACCGTCATAGCTACATTACGTAAAAAGACCGTCATAGCTACATTACGTAAAAAGACCGTCATAGCTACATTACGCAAAACTGAATACCGTCATAGCCGCTACATTACGTGGGCCGTCATAGCTACATTACGTAAAAAGACCGTCATAGCTACATTACGTAAAAAGACCGTCATAGCTACATTACGTAAAAAGACTGTCATAGCTACATTACGTAAAAAGACAACTAAAGTAACTCATAGCAATAAAAGTATGGCGATTTCGGATATTCAAGCCTGGTGTCAGAACTTCTAACAGGCCGCGAGTGTCCGTGGCCGGCCGGATTTGCTTGGTTGGTTAGTTCGGGTTTAACGTCCACAGCACCGAGGTGATCATGGACGGCCCTGACGGGCGGGTTATGGGGGACAGGGAAATCTATTGCCTATGGAGTACGACCTGAACACTGATCAACTCAGGCGCACTCCAACTGTGCCACTTTGATTTACCAGGACCTTTCAACGGACATGCTATTGAACAAATCCGTTTTCCCCTGGATTGTGAGTCCAGCTACCGGGGCCGGGACGGGATTCGAACCCACGACCCGGCGATTCCCTTGCTCTCCTGCTCCGACGTTTAACCGCCTGAGCTATTTCGGGCTCTCTGGCCGGCCTACCTGTTTCTGCAGCGACGGATGGGCGGAGCTACAGCCTTCCTCTCTCCCGATAACCCCGCCCTCCTTACGACTGTAGCAGAAGACATCATTCTCCTCTCGGCCAATCAGCGCTTTGCGGCACCGAGGCCCGCGCATGCCGATCAAGTTTTGCCGGGACAACCTCTCAGACATCCGCACACACGCGCAGTTTTCCCGTAGAACGCGATTGACTTGTCGTGATTCGAAAGTTTGTCAATTTCTTTGCTGTGACTGATTTTCGTCGTGGAGATGTATTGCAACGAGGAGTTTGTTGTTCAGTGGTGGAATCGTAGTCAGCGGCGTAGTATAATAAATGCCCACACCAGACGCACACACGTAAGGTTCCTTTTAAACCTCATTCAGCTGCAATCTGTCACATACTGGAGTAACAGTTCCAACAATATTTTAATTCAGCGATGCGATATCTACACAGTGCAATTCCACTAAATGCACAAACTGATACAAAGTCTCTTCTGCAATGTCCGCACTGGCCAACTCAAAGTTTCTCATACGCAGCGTCTCAAACAATGTACACCCTCTACGGGCCACGTACGTACGATAAACTGCGTGTCTCTACACCGACAAAGCAAGACAATGTACGAACGGGCTTTCCCAGCGCCCTCCTTATATATACTACCAATTTCCAGAATCATTTACGAAAATCATACAACGCAACCAATCGGAACGAAACACGCAGCCGAAACTCATTAAAATAAACTTTCCAGAAAAACTATAACAGGCTACGAAAACTCGGCTGCTAACTTCAGCTCTAAATTCTAATGTGTAAAGAAGTCACATAAAAGTATGGTAGCCCTGTCACAACTTTGATTATCCGCTCTCGAATGTTCGAGAAATTTCACAAAACAAAAAAATAGGCTGCTCAATTCACGCGCACAGAAAAACAAAATGTTGAGAACTGTCGCCAACTACCCGACGTCACACACACACAAGGTCACTAGACAGTGCGATCTTATCGAAAGTTTTAATCTACACAAACCAAAGATCGTCCGCTATTCTCCGTGCGACTTTTCTAGAACGTTCTGGTAAAACTGAACGAAATCCGCTCTATGTGCAAACCAGAGAAAAACTTACTAAAAAAAAAAAACTACATGAATCGTAATCATGATTTCTCAAATAAACATCGGATCGTTTCCTACGATTAACACATGCATGCTCTCACAGGATAACACAACCACAATCGTAACAAGTGGTGTACGCGAAATGACTGAGGAGGAATTAGCACAGCTACTCCAGCCTTCGCGCACACTGATACGAGCTCCATTTCAGCTCCAGGCATACAACTTGTACGGAGCTGAGTAAACCAGTTAGCATTTGTATTTTATTCATAAATTTGTTGTGTATTCGCTCTAATTGATATAGGGGATCGACTCGATGGCCAGATAGCAACGATGTTATAACAATAATATTGAAATGAAAATGGAATTTTTCATTAGACTAACGGCAATTGCAGTTTATACCGCGCCGTTGTACCGGCCTCAGTCGGCGAGTCAAAATATTGCCAGGGTATTGTGTCGAAGTACTAGTCGAAATGAATCGCACCAATAAACTGTATTTTGTCAACTCGATATACGATATAGGAAAATAGTTGCGTAAACCTTTGCAACACTGAAAGACTTCTCATAGTCGAGTTACATGTCAAGTTTAGTCAGTTCTGCCCGATGATAGCACTGACTACACTCTCGGCTGTACAATGCACGCCATCGATGATACCTTCATTGAAGGATCTGAGACCAATGTCTTATGATTTTATGGTGGATGATAGTTTAGATTTCACCTTAAACTTAAACTGTCAGAAACCTTTTTCATTTCTCTTTCCCAGCACTGAAACCGCGTTATTTTTCATTCACTATAGTATAGTATATAAAGCTACTTCGCGTGGCCGAACTAAACAAGAACCCCCCCCCCTCCCCCCCCCCCAAATCGAAAATTCAAGGTCGGTACTTTAGCTGACGACAGTGTGTTGTAACCCATAACGTGCGTTCCCCTCGGAATGTTCACATTCTGATCACTTGCACCATTAGGTAGATCAGTTACTCGACATCACCCATTGCAAAATTAATTGATTCTCCGCAAGAAGAGCAGGGGTACCTGTATCATAGTGGCTGGTGCTTAGAAGAAATCTACCCCAAAACACGCGTGACGGGTGTGGCGCGTTAGCACAAAGATCGCCAGTCCATTTTGTTTCACAATGAATAAGTTGGATTCTGTTGTCTGTGAACTGCAAAAAGAATTTTGCTGGTGTAATACGAATCTGAAATTTCCAAGGAAACGCATGCAAACCAAGGGGAATCACAGCGCTGGACAGACAATAGTTAGATCCCCTGCCCCCGCCTATCAGGCACCCAATCGCCAGCCCACAGAGAAATACGCAGGTATAGAATAAGACGATCATTTCCATCCTCTAAACGAATGGATCAGGTCTCTTTCTCCGGAACTTAGGAAGTGGGCAGGAGAAACATACATACACAAACATGAAGGTGCGCACCTTCATGTTTGTGTATGTATGTTTCTCCTGCCCACTTCCTAAGTTCCGGAGAAAGACATGGGTTATATAAGAGACCTGATCCATTCGTTTAGAGGATGGAAATGATCGTCTTATTCTATACCTGCGTATTTCTCTGTGGGCTGGCGATTGGGTGCCTGATAGGCGGGGGCGGGGGATTTGTTGTCTGTCCAGCGCTGTGATTCCCCTTGGTTTGCATACAATTCTGACAGCGCTAACGGCCTCACCTAACTGGTTTGTGAGCAAGGAAACGCAGTCTGTGCAACGCCTCATTGTTATCCAAGGAAACGCAGTCTGTGCAGCGCCTCATTGTTATCCAAGGAAACGCAGTCTGTGCAGCGCCTCATTGTTATCGCAGTCTGTGCAGCGCCTCATTGTTATCGCAGTCTGTGCAGCGCCTCATTGTTATCGCAGTCTGTGCAACGCCTCATTGTTAACCCTTTTCGCCCCGACGCCCTTCAACAGGAGACGGATTGACCGTACTATTTTAAGGGTAGTGCCAGATTAGCTTGGCGCCAGAAGTTAATCTGACGCTACCCAAGAATTAGCATGGTCAGTCCATCTCCTGCAACTGTGGGCGTTAGGTAACACTTCTCAACATCTGGGAAATGCGGCCGTGGGGTTCAATGGGCTAAGAGACACGGCCGACCTTGTGATATTTATTTATTTGGGGATACTCGTATTCGGCCATGGGTCATTTCGTGGGGTGGTTTGGTGGGGTGGTTTGGTGGGGTAATTTCGTGGGGTGGTTGTGTTTTTCGTGCTTTTTTATATTGCTTTTTGTTCTTGATAACGGGATTGTGGTTTGTTTTGGTTTTTGTTGTTGTTGTTGTTTTGTTTGGTGGTGGGTATTTTTCTTTGTGGGGTGGGGGGGGGGTGGAGGGTGGGGGGGGGGGGGAGAGAGAGAGAGTTTCCCGAGCAAGCATCATCCTTTGACAATGACATTGAAGGCAATCTTCGAACACATTTTTACCACTCTAAACACACCAGCGCCAGTTGACCTAATATGCTTTACCGCATTTAAAAAAACTGGTACAATTTGCTAGTTTTTCGGGGCACCCCGAGTCGTAAAAGTTAGTAAATTTACATACCTTAATGTGCCCCAAATATCATTCGTCCAGTACAAGATTCAGTTTCACGTGAGTCACAGTAAATTTGACACAGATTTCAAGCATATCAGGCATGCGGCAGAAAGTCGGCATGCTTGACTTTGATATTGAACAATCAGGCCATTACAGGCTATCGATTTAAATGGCACACTCACCATTTTTATCAGTCTTTTCATCAAATTTGTACGCGTGTACTCCGCATAATATACAAATCATAGGAGTTACGAAAAATTAGCCCACGTAAGGTCTGTTGGCGTAATGATTTTTGGTCTTGAAATGGTATCTAGACAATGTTTCTTTGCGAAGATGTCTGGAAAAACCATTGCGCGATCCGATGTCTAACGGCCAATTAGGCAGCCTAGCGAATATCCTCTAGTTAGTGGTGTCACCTAACCGCTCTGCTTGTGAGGAGTGCGGTTGCGATGGGGATTTAACTCATTCTACCCCAGACACACCACAGGCGGAAGATAAGGATCGCCCATGATAGTTCAAGGGTGATGCCAGAATAGCTTGGCGCCTATGGGCTGACTCATTCTACCCCAGACACACCACAGCCGGAAGATAAGGATCGCCCATGATAGTTCAAGGGTGATGCCAGAATAGCTTGGCGCCTATGGGCGCCAAGCTATTCTGGCATCACCCTTGAACTATCATGGTCGATATGTGTCGTGCACTGCAATGCAGTCTTCAGAGGACAACGGCAACATTTAAGGATTTCGGTGTTGGGGTAGGATGAGCTAGCCTGCATGCAGTGCCGACAACATGTGAGAACCACCCAACTGCAAGCGGCATAGAGCCTCATGAGCCCCCACGACTGCGATATATGCCTCTTGCCAACACCACTTTAAATCCATTTTCCTGGGATGTCCTGAGGTTTCTGGTGTTGAAAGTTACGCAGATTGCAGAATCAGTCAAATGGCGCTTAACATTTTCCTGGGATGTCCTGAGGTTTCTGGTGTTGAAAGTTACGAAGATTGCAGAATCAGTCAAATGGCGCTTCACAGGTTAACCTTTCTCGTTCGGAATACACCAGTGTGTTAAATAAGTTTGACTAGAATAGTTCAAGGGTAGTGCCAGAA
>BTPG01000007.1:185067917-185103277 GCA_036245525.1 Semisulcospira habei | reverse complement strand
GCCACCCCCCCTGTGTGTGAATTGCCAGGGGGCGCATATGGCTTCGGATAAGAAATGCCCTCGTTGGATATCCCAGTGCAAGATTCAGCAGGTGCGTGTGGAGAAGGGGTTGTCCTTTCTGGATGCCAAAAAACTGGTTGAAGGCCCTGGTGCAGCTGCGGCTGCCCCAACCTCTAACACCTCTGTGTATACTTTTAGTGCAGCGGTGGCAGGCAAGCGCCCCACCAAAGACTTTCCATGTCAGACCCCAACTTCTTGGTTGGGGGCGGAGCCTCGGCTCATCTCGCCCCTGGTTCAATCGGGCTTACCCCCTTGAGTATATCTTTCGGGCAGTCTCCATTGTGCGTCGGCTGGAGACCCGCCGACAGTTGCACTTTCCCTTGTTGGGCTCGGTGGTGGGCGGGGACCCCTGGGGGATGAATATCTCTACTAAAACAAAAAAAAAAAAAAACTAGCACAGAAACGGCATACCGAATTTGAACATGACAGTGATTCAGACTGTGAGGAAGCGACGCCTCAGGCGTCGGCCGTATGGCCTCGCTTCCTCATTGTCCATAGGAAGATGAAGGAGAAACCAGTTACCAAGCTGCATCCTTTTCTGGTGGGGGAGACCCTCAGGAGCCGTGTTGGCAGGCCTGACGCCCAGCGCCTCAGGTCTGGTGACTTGCTGGTGGAGTGCCGTACTCGGGCACACTCCAGCGGGCTACTGGGGCTCTCTTCCATCGGAGACACTCCTGTGGAAGTCACACCCCACAAAACTATGAATTCGTCAAGAGGCGTAATCAAAGATCAAGCTTTGGCAGAACTGTCAGAAGATGAACTTGTAAGGAACCTTAAGTCTCAGGGGGTGACTTGCGTCAGGCGCTTCGCTTCCAAGCGAGGTGGTGGGGAGATCCGTCTCCCTACCATCATCCTGACGTTTGGCACCCCCACCCCTCCTACTACCATCTGGGGAGGTTACTACTCCCTGAGAGTGAAAAAGTACGTCCCTCTTCCCCTCCGGTGCTTTAAGTGCCAAAAGTATGGCCATGGGCAGAAGACATGCCGTCAGGCAGAGGCTTCATGCGCCCGTTGCACTAGGCCCGGACACTCTGCTGACTAACCTTGGACAATTTCCTTGCCTCGGCTACACATCGCTAAACACTGAAACCAGTTAAATCATAAAACACATCACTAACCTTGGACAATTTCCTTGCCTCGGCTACACATCGCTAAACACTGAAACCAGTTAAATCATAAAACACATCACTAACCTTTGACAATTTTCTTGCCTCGGCTACACATCGCTAAAGACTGAAAGTAGTTAAATCATAAAACACATCACTAACCTTGGACAATTTCCTTGCCTCGGCTACACATCGCTAAACACTGAAACCAGTTAAATCATAAAACACATCACTAACCGTTGACAATTTTCTTGCCTCGGCTACACATCGCTAAAGACTGAAAGTAGTTAAATCATAAAACACATCACTAACCTTGGACAATTTCCTTGCCTCGGCTACACATCGCTAAACACTGAAACCAGTTAAATCATAAAACACATCACTAACCTTGGACAATTTCCTTGCCTCGGCTACACATCGCTAAACACTGAAACCAGTTAAATCATAAAACACATCACTAACCTTGGACAATTTCCTTGCCTCGGCTACACATCGCTAAACACTGAAACCAGTTAAATCATTGTAACGCACGCAGACTTGCCCACAGTCGCACGTACAGACTCTCACGCAACAGACGCATACACCGCCACTGACTCACACGGGCGCATTCATGCGGTAAAACACAACACACGGGCTCCCTCTCTAAAGTAACCTTTATACACTATAAATGGAAAAAGGAATAACTTAAATGACTATCACTATATACAATGTTCTACTATCACACCACACGTAACACAGTATCTTTGCCAGGCTAGGTCTTAGTCTCACATTACCTCCAACCTGTTTGATGTTGTCTGGTTACGTGGGTCCTTCTCACGTCTAGGCGTGAAAGTCCTTCCTCGTACGCGTATTGCCGTCCTGTCTCTTTGGGCTCGGACGTCCTCGCTCTCGTACGGTACCACTCAGTTCTCGCTTGGACTTGGGTGTCTTGGCTCCCAGTCAAAAGACTCTCAGAAGAGCTGGAGGGATGACCTCACGTAGGTCCCACCTGCGACTCGACGTCTCGGCGTCTGTCTTCCACTCTCTTACAAGAACTCTGAACAAACAATAAAAGTCCCAACGTAACACTTGCTAAACACACAACATATTGGATCAATGAGAAACGTCACGTAACCTGGCTGATACAAATAACTCACACGTTCATTCACACACACACATGCTTCATAACTATTTTCGTATCACCCCCATATCTGTCACTATCTTGAAACAGACTATAGCCTAACTGACACTCTTGCTATACATTACTCTATACCCTGGAAAAGACTATGCTTAACCAACCACGTACTATCTTCATAGCGGCTTAGACATACACACTTCATATTCCTTTAGTCATCTATCTCGGTAAACAACTGTATACAAAACACCGGTTACTTCACCGCATGTCTAAACATACATAACTAAACCAAACCTGAACACCGCTATACAACCACATTAATCTTACCACGCATACTGGGAAACAACTATCAATACTACATTTAGAAACATACCTGAAATCTAGGCTTCAGAGTCTTGGACTGCGGGCTAACTCGAACCAACCGTTCCATACAACAAACAGCCCGCACTAACGATTCAGACCTCTGACAGTCACAGCTTCCGCCTAGAACTCACTAAACATTACTCACTACAAAGACCCGTGCTAACCATGTCTTACAGATTCCCACGTGCGTCTAACACCGCACGGACTTTCGGCAACAAACCGTTAACAAAAACCGTACCGTACTAATCCTATTCGTTAGCAAAAACCGTACCGTACTAATCCTACTGTGCGAGCACTATACACGAGCATAGAGCTTCATCACAATTCCCCCTTCCTCGGGAAAAAAAGAAACGACCGAGTTTCTTTTTAAGACTACTCGACGTAATGTTATTCGAAAACAGGAAAGGACTAACTTTTACTATCTAGAATAAACGAAAGAAAATTACAGCCTTACGCCTTAACGCACACCTTCAGATCGCACAGCGAACTTGAAAACCGAATTAACGCGCCAAAACCTCCAGAAACGAAAACGATCCAACGACTGCCCACACACACAAAAAAACACTATCGCGAGACTTCGATCTCCGATCTACCTACATATTATTGGGTGCTGAGCCGCATTTCTGTCCGCAACAGAAGTATGCCGTCTCCAGCCAACCCGACTATTGGGCCACACCCGCTGACCGATTCCCTGTTTCTGGACGGAAATACCACGCTCCCTCTGTCCACGAGCACGCTTGCTCTGAGCTCTCGTTACGACTGATGCGACCGCATCGCTAGAAACGTGAGCTCGCTTAATCGCTCCAACTTTAGCGATGACTGGCTGCACACCCTTCATGTTACCCAGAACTAAATCTACTACTGGCTCGTCGATGACACACGAAACCAGCTTACCTGTGAAAAACTCGGTGTCAACCTCTATTCTAGCTAACTGAATAACTTCTATCTTTCCTCCAAACGAAACTACTTTCTGTGACTCGCCTGTGAACTGATCTTCCCTAACTAGACTACGTCTGACCCCCGCGGTCGTTGTACCGGAGTCACGGAGAACAGAAGCGAGACATCCGTTAACAACTCCGTCTACCAGCGGCAGGCAACCACCGTCGTCATCTGAACACACTGCGCCCAGCTGTGGTTCCTCCCCGACTGGGACCGCAAAACTGGCTACGTGAGTGGGCTGCACCGCCCCCTCCACCATACCAGGACTATTAGGACCTTGATGTGCCAGAGATGGCCGTGCTCCTGATAACTAGAATACTGCGGGCCTGCACTATAGTACGGACAGCTCCGACTAAAGTGACCGTACCCACGACAAGAAAAACACTGCGTGTCCGAACTCGCAACACGACCACGACCATACCCACGCAAAGAAGTCCCTCCACGTGCGTACGAATCGCTACCGCCATTGCTGTTACCTCGATCACCGCGTCGAAAACGCAAAGTACCTCTACCGTTAATCCGCTGGCCTCATCGTAAAGTATTGACCCCCCGGTAACCCTCAGTCGTGTTAGCAGCGACCAACCCGACTGGCGGTGTCTCGGTCCTACGCGCGAGGTTTTTCGTAGGATGCGCCATCCGAAAAGCCTCCGCGTGCTGCACTAACTCGTCCGTAGTCTTGATGTTACGCTCTCTCAAGAATACCGCTAGATCCTTGGAAACGCTTCCAAAGAACTGTTCAGTTGGTTAGGTTGGTTATTTGGGTTTAACGCCGAGCAGGCGACTAAGGCCATCTCACGGCGGGATGGGTAAAAATCTGGTCAGCCAGACTAAAAGCAAGGTCTTAAGACAAGATGTAAATATAGATTAAAAATCTCAGGCTAAAATGTCGCACATGTCTGGAAAAGAAACGTCTACAGACTCTCAAAAAGGGCAAATAAAAAATTCACATAGTCTATGAATGCTCAGATCTTGTTAAAAATATTGCATTCTCTCAAAAAATTGAAGATTTTGTCCGGGGGAACATCCCGGAACAAAACCTTCAAGGAGTCTGCTGTGAAGTGTTTATATCTGGTGTCAATTAGGTCAGCACAATACAGCAAAAAGTGTCGAACAGAAAACTGCTCATCACAGGCAAAACACCATGGACGCTCATCCTGTTTAAGTAAGTAAGAGTGCGTAACATATGTGTGCCCGATGTGGAGCCGAGCAAGGACAGTCTCCTCACGGCGGCTGCCGCAGCGGAAAGGTAGACTGTCAGACAACTTAGGAAGAGCTTCATGAAGCTTGTTCCCTTCCTCTTTGTCCCACTCGGACTGCCACTCGCGGGCTATGTACGCACTAATAACAGGTTTAAAATCACTATAGACAGTCTGTGTGTCAGGGACAGGGTCACTGCGGGCACTGTTGGCAGCAGAATCTGCGATTCTGTTGCCTTCGATGCCCACATGGCCTGGGACCCAAATAAAAATGATGTCATAATATTCCTTCATCAAGTCCGCGTAGAGCTCTCTAATCTGCACCAGCAGTGGATGGTCTGTTCCCGCGCCCTGAAGGGCCTGCAGGGCAGAAAGAGAGTCAGACAGAATCAGGAAGTTCCTTTCCCGAGACTGATAGGCATGCTTGAGTGCTAGCAGAATGGCCTGCAGTTCTGCACTAAATACAGAGGAATGGTCAGGGAGACGGAGCTTAAATGGGCGTCTAGGATGGCGAGAGGACACTGCAGCCGCAGCCATTCTTCCATCCTCAGACTTGGACCCATCCGTATAAAGACGACAATAGCCAGGAAAAATTGAAAGGAGTTCATTGAGGCTCTGTTGGTATATGGCTGGTGGAGTACAATCCTTCTTGTGGGCAGTCAAGTCCAGCAAGATGTCAGGAACTGGTAGTAGCCAGGGTGGAGTGACGTGTTGCAGAGATTCCGAAACTTTGTCCAGGTCCACTCCGGCCGCCTGCAGATGAGGTCGGACACGGAAGGAAAGTGGACGGACAGCTCCCGGATGGGCATCGTAAATCTCTGCAAACGACGGGTTAAAAACACAATCATAGGCAGGATTTTCTGGATGGGCCTTCAGCTTCAGAACGTAGCTGAGCATGAGGCGGATGCGGCGGAGCCTGAGAGAAGGCTCCCCTGCCTCTGCATACAGACTAGGAACTGGAGATGTCCTAAAGGCTCCCAGATATATGCGCAGACCTTGATGGTGAATTGTGTTCAGACGCTGCAGAACAGACTTGGAAGCCGAGCCATATACCACAGAGCCGTAATCCAGTTTGGACCGAACAAGGGCCCGGTACAGTCGAAGTAAGACGATGCGGTCTGCACCCCAGTCAGTACGACCAACGACACGAAGAATGTCGAGGGCCTTCCGACAAGAGGTTCTAAGGTAGTTAACATGGTTGCAGAAGGTCAATCTTTTGTCAAAGATGACCCCCAAAAACTTAGCCTCTTCAGCCACCTTAATTGGCACTCCAGCAATGCTCAGGCTAGGTTCTGGAAAAAATTTCGTCTGGTTAGTAAAATGCACACAGACTGTCTTGGAGGGCGAGAATCTGAATCCATTGAGAGACACCCACCCCTGGATGCGATCAACGCACAGCTGCAAGCGCCTCTCAAGGGACGCAAGTCCTCGACCTCGTGCACACAAAGCAAAGTCGTCCACAAACAAAGAGCATTCAGAATCATCCTTGACGGCCTTTACAATGTTATTTATTTTAATGCTAAATAAAACAGGAGATAGAATACTGCCCTGCGGGACACCCATCTCCTGTTCAAAGGAGTCGGAGAGGGTGGAGCCCACACGGACATGGAACGACCTGTTGGACAAAAAATTGTGAATAAAAACGGGCAGATGCCCTTGAAAACCCATGTCCGACAAATCAGACATTATACCATGCTTCCAGGTAGTGTCATATGCCTTTTCAAGATCAAAGAAAATTGCATAGACATGCTGCTTGTTGACAAAAGCATCTCGGATAAAAGACTCAAAGCGGACTAGATGGTCAGTTGTACTACGGAAGCGCCGGAAACCGCACTGGAGGTCTGTGATGAGACCCTGTGACTCAAGATGCCACACCAGTCGGGCGTTGACCAAGCGTTCCATAGTTTTACATAAACATGATGTCAAAGCTATTGGCCGGTAGTTGCCCGGGTCGGAAGGATCCTTACCCGGCTTGGGAATTGGCACAACCACAGCCTGGCGCCAAGATGGCGGAAAATGACCGGTTATCCAAATATGGTTAAAGGCCTTGAGAAGTACAAGGAGTGAATCCTCAGGCAGATGTGTTATGAGGTGATAATGGATGGTATCTAATCCAGCAGCAGAGTCAGTACATTTCTGCATGGCTTGCTGCAATTCTGAAAACGTAAAAGGGGCATTATAGTCTTCCAAGTTATCCGATATAAAATCACAAGCACAAGATTCTCGCTTCTCCTTCTCTCTCTGGAAGAAAGGTGAATAATGCTCTGTTGAAGAATTATGGGCAATGGTGGAGGCAAGCAAATTGGCCACAGCCTTTTTATCTGTGACCAAACTGGCACCATCTCTAAGATGGCCGACAGAAGCCGAGCCACCCCTGCCCCTAATTCTTCGAACAGCCTTCCAGACTTTTTGGGACGGAGTCCTAGAAGATAAAGATGAGACGAAGCGTCTCCAGGAAGCACGGCGTTCACGTTTAAAAATATAACGGGCTTTCGCCCGCTGTCTTTTAAAGGTTAAAATATTTGCTTGCGACGGATTACGAAATGCACGTCGCTGAGCAGATTTGCGCATTGTTTGGGCCTTGCGGCACTCTTCATTGAACCATGGTACTCTCGGCTTCCGAGGGAGTGATGTGGAAGTTCTAGGGATGGTTTCACCTGCAACCTCCAACAAAATAGAAGTAAAACAAGAAACAGGTTCTTCAGCTGACATGACCACCTCCTCTGTAAGACGAGACTGACAGAGAGAGGCAAACAGAGACCAGTTAGCTTTCTGGAGATTCCAGCGCCCCACCGGCGAATCCTCCTCACAGCTGACCGATGACAGGACTACTGGGAAGTGGTCACTACCACACAGGTCGTCGTGAACCTTCCAGTCAAAGTCCAGCATGAGAGAAGGATCACACACAGTGAGGTCTAGAACAGAACTAGATCCGGAACCTGAGTTAGAGTATGTAGGTGAGCCATCGTTAAAGACACATAGGTTAAGTTGAGAAAAAACATCTTCTAACATCTGACCTCTGCCATCATAGTGGTCACTACCCCAAAGGTGAGCATGGCCGTTAAAATCCCCCATGAGAATAAAGGGAGGGGGCAGTTGATCTACTAAGTGAAAAATATCATTGCTACAGACCCGCAGTGATGGTGGCAGGTAAATACTGCATATGGTTATGGTCTTTTTTAAGGTAACCCGAGCAGCGACAGCCTGAAGACAGGTGTCGATGCTAACGGGGCTACATAAAATTTGGCTACTAATGAGAAGAGCCGCTCCACCCGAGCGCCTCTCCGAATCAGAGCCTTTATGTATAACATTAAAACCATTAAAAGACACAGGGTCAGAAGTGTTCAGGTAAGTCTCCTGAAGAGATATGACTGAGGGGTTATAGAACTTGACTAAAAGACGTAATTCCTCAAAGTTAGCTCGAAAACCACGACAATTCCACTGAAGCAAAGAGTCCATGATTAAGTCTGATATGGGGGTAAGGAGTTTTTCCCCCCTTTTTCCTTTACCTTGGAAGGAGTTGAAGAAACAGAGGGGGGGGCCGGCTCCCGGGCCTCCTCTGGTTCTTCGGAGAGGAATTGATTGTACATTGCTTAACGTCCCGACAGCAACAAGGCTTTCTCAGGACGTGCCTGCACTGCTTGTGAAAAAAACCCTAAACAGAACATTGAATGTATGTCGCCAGCCGGTCAAATACATTAAATAAACCTAACACATGGGGCCTAAATAAAGCTAAGACCATTTAGCAACACACATCCAATATCAAGAGCTACAGGCAGTGCAGACAGCAGGGAGAGTTTTAAAAAGGCAAATACAGGTGAATGGACAAAGGGTAGACAGAAACACATGCCCCAGAATAGAAAGATAAACCCACCCTGTGGGGCTGACCAGGGTGACCCTGGGAACTAAAAAATACCTAACCCCACCCAAGTCCCCCAGGGCAGACCCGGGTGGGGGATCTTCGGAGAGGAAGGGGGTGGAGCTGCCGCAGCATCAGCAACAACAACTTCCACTCCCTCCATCCGCTCCTCCAGTGCAGCATATTTGTTTTGAAGGGGCACATCTGTGTTCCCCTTCTGGGCCCGTGCGCACAGCGGTCCCATAGATTTCTTAGACTTCTGGTCCTGGGCAGCGTTCCTGCCGCTAGAGTTAGCGGCCTTAGAAGGCTGACCAGAGCCAGAAGCCTTTGGAGTTGACTGACTAACAGGTTTGGGTGGGGGCTGAGGCTTAGGGGCAACAGAAGGCGGCACAACCGGACCGGCAGTGTCCGCCTTCTGCGTTCCCTGGCTCCTTGTCACCACCGGAGGAGGGTTACTCTCCAGGGGCGAGATGAGCCGAGGCTCCGCCCCCAACCAAGAAGTTGGGGTCTGACATGAAAAGTCTTTGGTGGGGCGCTTGCCTGCCACCGCTGCACTAAAAGTATACACTGAGGTGTTAGAGGTTGGGGCAGCCGCAGCTGCACCAGGGCCTTCAACCAGTTTTTTGGCATCCAGAAAGGACAGCCCCTTCTCCACACGCACCTGCTGAATCTTGCACTCGGATATCCAACGAGGGCATTTCTTATCCGAAGCCATATGCGCCCCCTGGCAATTCACACACAGGGGGGTGGCTGTGCAGGACTCAGCAGAGTGTCCGGGCCTAGTGCAACGGGCGCATGAAGCCTCTGCCTGACGGCATGTCTTCTGCCCATGGCCATACTTTTGGCACTTAAAGCACCGGAGGGGAAGAGGGACGTACTTTTTCACTCTCAGGGAGTAGTAACCTCCCCAGATGGTAGTAGGAGGGGTGGGGGTGCCAAACGTCAGGATGATGGTAGGGAGACGGATCTCCCCACCACCTCGCTTGGAAGCGAAGCGCCTGACGCAAGTCACCCCCTGAGACTTAAGGTTCCTTACAAGTTCATCTTCTGACAGTTCTGCCAAAGCTTGATCTTTGATTACGCCTCTTGACGAATTCATAGTTTTGTGGGGTGTGACTTCCACAGGAGTGTCTCCGATGGAAGAGAGCCCCAGCAGCCCGCTGGAGTGTGCCCGAGTACGGCACTCCACCAGCAAGTCACCAGACCTGAGGCGCTGGGCGTCAGGCCTGCCAACACGGCTCCTGAGGGTCTCCCCCACCAGAAAAGGATGCAGCTTGGTAACTGGTTTCTCCTTCACCTTGCTATGGACAATGAGGAAGCGAGGCCATACGGCCGACGCCTGAGGCGTCGCTTCCTCACAGTCTGAATCACTGTCATGGTCAAATTCGGTGTCTATATGCCGTTTCTGTGCTAGTTTTGGTTTTTTGGTTTTATCCATATTATATTAGTAGAGATATTCATCCCCCGGGGGTCCCCGCCCGCCACCGAGCCCAACAAGGGAAAGTGCAACTGTCGGCGGGTCTCCAGCCGACGCACAATGGAGACTGCCCGAAAGATATACTCAAGGGGGTAAGCCCGATTGAACCGTTTGAGCCACCGCCTTCTATCACACCGTTGAATGCAGGGGAATACTGGCGTAAAGCACCTAATCAGCAGCAAAGGCTATAGCATGGTGCTCCGTATAGCAACCCGCATGTCAACAGTGGGATAGGGCTCAACGTGACAAGAGCCGATTGACTAGGCCGGTACGACTAGCCTCCCGTTTAGGCAGAAGTCAAGGCCAAAGTGGAGTGTTTCAGCCACCAGGATCCTCTTCTCCCCCGACACGGGTCTCCAAGCACGGCAAACACTTGGGATCCAAAGGACCAAAAAGTCACGAGTATTTTTAAGGACCAATCCAACATGGTACGACCTAGGTTAGCACAGCTCCTTAAAAACCGGACCAGTGAAAAGGCTGAACAACATATCTGCTGACATCAAGTCCTAATCCTGGACAAAGATGGCACCCGTCCGCTAGCCCACTCAGTCAGGGACTGAGCGGACTACCCACCTACGCCACGTGGAGGCCGGTGCCGGGTAGGCAAGAACTGTTCAGCCAACATGAGATCGAACAATGCGTCGTACGTGTGGTCGATCTTTGACAGTTCGACCCAACGTACGAGCAAATGGGACAATCGTTTGCCAAACGACATAAACGATTCCCCTGTCTCTGGCCGACAAGCTCTCAAGCGTTCCCTAAAACCTTCCGCATTACACTGGAACTTCTGCAAGAGACACTCCTTCAAAGTCTCGTAATCTATGGTCCCCGAAATGGTCAAACTATGGTAAAGACTCAAGGCCTGTCCCTCTAGCACAGATGAAAGCAAAACCGCCCAGTTGGCAGAAGGCCAACTCAACGCCTGCGCATGAGACTCAAAACGACACAAAAAAGCGTCAATAGAGTCCACGGACTCTTTAAACATCGGCAGCTTAGGAAAATTGCGTATGCCTCGGCCTACTGAATCACTATCTGCTCTAGATCCCGCGTCCCGAGCTAACTGTATTTGAACATCCCTATCTTTCTCTTCTTTCTCTCTCTGGTACTCTTAATTCCTTTTCTCTTAACGCATGTTCCCTCTCGTCCTTCTCTCTCTGAAACGCTAGAGACTTCTCGTCCTTCTCTCTCTGAAACGCTCTCTCTTCTCTCTGTACTTCTAGCTCTTTCTCCCTAAAGACTCTTTCTTTCTCATCTCGCTCTCTCTGAGCTTCTAATTCTTTCTCCTTTAAGACTCTTTCTTTCTCATCTCTCTGTCTCTGAGCTTCTAATTCTCTTTCCTTTAGCTCCATTTCCTCTTTCTTAAGTATTCTGTCTTTCTCTTCTCTCTCTCTCTCTGAATTTCTAGCTCTTTCTCCTCCCTCTGTATCTGCATCTCCAACTCTTTCTCCTCTCTAAGTCTACGAATCTCTAACTCTTTCTCGTCTCTCACTCTCTGAACTTCTAACTCCTTCACCTTTAAGGCTTTCTGAACCTCTAGTTCCTCTTTCTTAATTACTCTTTCTCTCTCTTCCCTTTCTCTCTGAACTTCTCTTTCTTCTCTCTGAGCTTCTCTTTCTCTCGCTCTATCCTCTCTATCCCTACATTTCTCTACGTAATCAAAAAGCTTCTCATCCCTCAGTCCTAACCTTTCCCCCTGTTTAATGTAAGCCTCAACCGGGTCTAACTCCATATTTGCTACAACTTCCCAAAAATGTAAAAACGGACAAATACAAATCACAACCCAATCACGGCAAAACTTAAAATAAAAATATCAACCTACGTAGAAACAGTTACCTACTTGACGTCCAGATGGAACGAAATATAAGACGATAGAAAGAAGAGCAAGGAAAAAGAATACTACCTATACAAAAGGAAGAAACAAGTACTAATTCCTCGTAAGATCCAGAAAACTACATAAATAACGGATCTTACCCCCTAGAATCGGAGAGGGGAATCTAACACAACAACATGCACATAACAAATCCTACTCTAAAATCGCTACTCACTATCGCCCGAAATACCGCTAAAACAGGGTCACCACTGTAACGCACGCAGACTTGCCCACAGTCGCACGTACAGACTCTCACGCAACAGACGCATACACCGCCACTGACTCAGACGGGCGCATTCATGCGGTAAAACACAACACACGGGCTCCCTCTCTAAAGTAACCTTTATACACTATAAATGGAAAAAGGAATAACTTAAATGACTATCACTATATACAATGTTCTACTATCACACCACACGTAACACAGTATCTTTGCCAGGCTAGGTCTTAGTCTCACATTGCCTCCAACCTGTTTGATGTTGTCTGGTTACGTGGGTCCTTCTCACGTCTAGGCGTGAAAGTCCTTCCTCGTACGCGTATTGCCGTCCTGTCTCTTTGGGCTCGGACGTCCTCGCTCTCGTACGGTACCACTCAGTTCTCGCTTGGACTTGGGTGTCTTGGCTCCCAGTCAAAAGACTCTCAGAAGAGCTGGAGGGATGACCTCACGTAGGTCCCACCTGCGACTCGACGTCTCGGCGTCTGTCTTCCACTCTCTTACAAGAACTCTGAACAAACAATAAAAGTCCCAACGTAACACTTGCTAAACACACAACATATTGGATCAATGAGAAACGTCACATAACCTGGCTGATACAAATAACTCACACGTTCATTCACACACACACATGAGTGCTTCATAACTATTTTCGTATCACCCCCATATCCGTCACTATCTTGAAACAGACTATAGCCTAACTGACACTCTTGCTATACATTACTCTATACCCTGGAAAAGACTATGCTTAACCAACCACGTACTATCTTCATAGCGGCTTAGACATACACACTTCATATTCCTTTAGTCATCTATCTCGGTAAACAACTGTATACAAAACACCGGTTACTTCACCGCATTCTAAACATACATAACTAAACCAAACCTGAACACCGCTATACAACCACATTAATCTTACCACGCATACTGGGAACCAACTATCAATACTACATTTAGAAACATACCTGAAATCTAGGCTTCAGAGTATTGGACTGCGGGCTAACTCGTGAACCAACCGTTCCATACAACAAACAGCCCGCACTAACGATTCAGACCTCTGACAGTCACAGCTTCCGCCTAGAACTCACTAAACATTACTCACTACAAAGACCCGTGCTAACCATGTCTTACAGATTCCCACGTGCGTCTAACACCGCACGGACTTTCGGCAACAAACCGTTAACAAAAACCGTACCGTACTAATCCTATTCGTTAGCAAAAACCGTACCGTACTAATCCTACTGTGCGAGCACTATGCACGAGCATAGAGCTTCATCACAATCATAAACACATCACTAACCTTGGACAATTTCCTTGCCTCGGCTACACATCGCTAAACACTGAAACCAGTTAAATCATAAAACACATCACTAACCGTTGACAATTTTCTTGCCTCGGCTACACATCGCTAAAGACTGAAAGTAGTTAAATCATAAAACACATCACTAACCTTGGACAATTTCCTTGCCTCGGCTACACATCGCTAAACACTGAAACCAGTTAAATCATAAAACACATCACTAACCGTTGACAATTTTCTTGCCTCGGCTACACATCGCTAAAGACTGAAAGTAGTTAAATCATAAAACACATCACTAACCTTGGACAATTTCCTTGCCTCAGCTACACATCGCTAAACACTGAAACCAGTTAAATCATAAAACACATCACTAACCGTTGACAATTTTCTTGCCTCGGCTACACATCGCTAAAGACTGAAAGTAGTTAAATCATAAAACACATCACTAACCTTGGACAATTTCCTTGCCTCGGCTACACATCGCTAAACACTGAAACCAGTTAAATCATAAAACACATCACTAACCTTGGACAATTTCCTTGCCTCGGCTACACATCGCTAAACACTGAAAGCAGTTAAATCATAAAAACATCACTAACCGTTGACAATTTTCTTGCCTCGGCTACACATCGCTAAAGACTGAAAGCAGTTAAATCATAAAACACATCACTAACCTTGGACAATTCCTTGCCTCGGCTACACATCGCTAAACACTGAAACCAGTTAAATCATAAAACACATCACTAACCTTGGACAATTTCCTTGCCTCGGCTACACATCGCTAAACACTGAAACCAGTTAAATCATAAACACATCACTAACCTTGGACAATTTCCTTGCCTCGGCTACACATCGCTAAACACTGAAACCAGTTAAATCATAAAACACATCACTAACCGTTGACAATTTTCTTGCCTCGGCTACACATCGCTAAAGACTGAAAGCAGTTAAATCATAAAACACATCACTAACCTTGGACAATTTTCTTGCCTCGGCTACACATCGCTAAACACTGAAACCAGTTAAATCATAAAACACATCACTAACCTTGGACAATTTCCTTGCCTCGGCTACACATCGCTAAACACTGAAACCAGTTAAATCATAAAACACATCACTAACCTTGGACAATTTCCTTGCCTCGGCTACACATCGCTAAACACTGAAACCAGTTAAATCATAAAACACATCACTAACCTTGGACAATTTCCTTGCCTCGGCTACACATCGCTAAACACTGAAACCAGTTAAATCATAAACCACATCACTAACCGTTGACAATTTTCTTGCCTCGGCTACACATCGCTAAACACTGAAACCAGTTAAATCATAAAACACATCACTAACCGTTGACAATTTTCTTGCCTCGGCTACACATCGCTAAAGACTGAAAGCAGTTAAATCATAAAACACATCACTAACCTTGGACAATTTCCTTGCCTCGGCTACACATCGCTAAAGACTGAAAGCAGTTAAATCATAAAACACATCACTAACCTTGGACAATTTCCTTGCCTCGGCTACACATCGCTAAACACTGAAACCAGTTAAATCATAAAACACATCACTAACCTTGGACAATTTCCTTGCCTCGGCTACACATCGCTAAACACTGAAACCAGTTAAATCATAAAACACATCACTAACCTTGGACAATTTCCTTGCCTCGGCTACACATCGCTAAACACTGAAACCAGTTAAATCATAAAACACATCACTAACCTTGGACAATTTCCTTGCCTCGGCTACACATCGCTAAACACTGAAACCAGTTAAATCATAAAACACATCACTAACCGTTGACAATTTCCTTGCCTCGGCTAAACACAGACATAAACCTACTGCAACACAGCTTTTTCACTTATATGAGCCAGTTGCGGTAGATGAATCGACCGTGGGTAGTGTCGGATTAGCTTGCCACCTTTCCAGGTACCTAGCTAATCCGGCACTATCCTTGAGGTATTACGGTCGATCCATCGCGACGCTTTATATGCTAGACGAATTATATGCAGTAAGTAACGTGGTTTTTAAAAGCAAACGAGATGTCTGTAAAACGCACACAGATGGACATGTTTGTACCGTTCTCTCTCCTCAACCCGAAAAATATTTTGCTAGTAGACCAAGCACAAGGCAGACAAAGCTTTTTCTTCTTCGTCTCGTGATTGCGACGTTGAAGATTTCCATGTACCTTGACTGTGCTGCAAGAACAATGTGTTTACTCCAGCCAGTGTAAGAAATGTATGCTTTTGTAATGACTAGGACAATTTACTTGAGACAAACAGAAACTGAGAAAGTGATTTAAGTACTTGCTGGATAAGGATTTGTATTGGAGAAGAAATGTCTAGGGACACCATTTGGTAAATGTTATTTTATTCTGTATTTTAATGTGTCGTGATAGCCCTATTTTGTTTTTATTTTTAGATGTTAAAATGGGCCCTAAAACTGAGGCCCTAATTTGTTTCTTGAAACAGGCCCTAAAAGGCCCTCAATTTTTTTCTTGAAGGTCTGTCTGAACCCTGTATAAAGTATACACCAAACTTGGGCACAAATACTCACACCTATCAGACAAAGTGGCTAAACAAATCTTCACTATGCGCTAACATCACATCAGCTGCACCTCAACACACACATTAATCCGACATCAAAAGATAAACATTTCTTACATGACGTCACTCACATAATTATGCCAATGTCTCACAATCAGCATTGATCCTATTGATAATCATTACTGATGAAAATAAAGAAACCAGCATTAGTAACCACGTGTAGACAAACAGGCCCAAATCACGACAAACATCAATGTTGCTACATGAACATCAGATCTGAACATTGATCCTATGGCTAATCATTACTGATGAAAACAAAGAAACCAGCATTAGTAACCACGTGTAGACAAACAGGCCCAAATCACGACAAACATCAACGTTGCAACATGAACATCAGATCTGAACATTGATCCTATTGATAATCATTACTGATGAAAACAAAGAAACAAGCATTAGTAACCACGTGTAGACAAACAGGCCCAAATCACGACAAACATCAACGTTGCAACATGAACATCAGATCTGAACATTGATCCTATTGATAATCATTACTGATGAAAACAAAGAAACAAGCATTAGTAACCACGTGTAGACAAACAGGCCCAAATCACGACAAACATCAACGTTGCAACATGAACATCAGATCTGAACATTGTCTTGCTACACACAAGACATGTACCTCAACTGAACACCAGCACACATACATTTAAAGGGAAAACAAAACACTTGTATGGTATGCCAGCACATCTCGCCACAGACATGACACCCGATCGCCAAATTACAAACATGAGAAAAAGCAGCTTCTCCAGGAATCCACAGTACAGCAACCAACACAACAAGAGACTCATATACACCAGTACACGGACAAACGGTCACAAACATACACAACAGATGCACAGCAGCATGGATGATCAGCATCACACAATGGAGGCGTAGGAGGGGGGCGGGTGGGGGTGGGGGGGTAGATAGTGAACAAAATACAAAAACAAAGAACACGCCAAACAATAATATACAATCCATAAAAAGAGTACAGCAGCGATTTCACATAATAAAATCCGACCTAATTACTCGTCAGGCTACAGGCTCCAGCCAAGGGCATCAAACTCAGTCATAAACCAACATGGCAGACACAAAGGAGCCATCAACATGAAAATGATCTCTCAAGGCAGCAATTAGCAAGTACATCATTACCAACACTTTCAATCCCATGCACAGCTCATGACACATAAGATAGATACGATAAGATAAGATAGTTTATTGCCATATGTTTCCATGTACAAAACAATAAAAACATTTGGAATTTGTCTTGATGTCAGTTACTAAGACTAAACACACACACACACACACACACACACACACACACACACACACACACACACACACACACACACACACACACAAACACACACACACACACACACACACACACACACACACACACACACACACACAGTAACATCTGATTCAGTTAAAAGCTGACTGTACACATTCGTTCTCACTCGCCATTCGCGCTCTCTCCAATTAGTCCTGCTGATCAGAGAGAGCGTGAACAGAGGGAAAAAAAACTGTTGCGGAATCTGCTGGTCCTGGTACTGATGGACCTGTACCTGCGCCCTGATGGTAAAATTTGGAAAAGCTCATTGCCGGGGTTTTATTATTATTTATTGTTTTCCTCCGCAAGAGACGGTGTACTCCGCAGCCGGTGTACTCACACATGTACACAGATATGTATCTATTTATCTGTGTTGCAGATCGGTCTTTTGGTCGAGAGACCAACACCCTACCACAGAGCCACCCAGCTCCCTCAGCATAGCTTGGAGGTATCAGGGCGTCAAGCTATGCTGACACCACCCTTGAACAATCAGTCAAATTTATTTTAAGTCGGTTGGGTGTATCAGGATGAAAGGGTTAATCATGAAGACTTCTTCGTTTGTGTTTTTAGTTAATTCTTGACAACCGTAATTTCTAACTCAGTTTGTGAACACTAGGACAGACACATTCATTCATTCATTTTTGCACCTGCTTTCACATGACTGTATTACAACTGTGCGCACTGTGTGTGTGTGTGTGTGTGTGTGTGTGTGTGTGTGTGTGTGTGTGTGTGTGTGTGTGTGTGTGTGTGTGTGTGTGTGTGTGTGTGTGTGTGTGTGTGTGTGTGTGTGTGTGTGTGTGTGTGTGTGTGTGTGTGTGTATGCGTGTGTGTGGGTGCGTGTGTGTAGCTTCATACTGTTTGCAGTTGTAACTTTTGTCATTTTCTTCTTCTGTAAATGTCTTCGTATTTTATTAATATGTAAAAGCGCTAAAGCACATATTAGGCGCTATAGAAATGACAATATTATTATTATCATTGTTACTAATTATCATTCATTCATTGAATTGGACTTAATTTTTCTTTTGCCCTAGATTTTAAAAAAATAAATTTTACACGTGACGTTCTTCTGTATTGTGTCAGATTCATTTAAAACCCACTGCCACTATAGTTGACACAATTTTGCTGACAGTGACACATCCTTCCATCCTTCCTATCCATCTTTTTGGTGTTGCGCGTGTTTTTTTTTTTTTTTTTTTTGGTTTGTTTTTTTTGTTTTCTAATGATATATATATATATATATATATATATATATATATATATATATATATATATATATATATATATATATATATATATATATATATGTTTTGTTTTGTTTGTTTTCATATATTTATATATAATATAATAATTATATATAATTAGAAAACAAAGAAAACAAAACAAAACAAACAAAAAAACACGCGCAATATATATATATATATATATATATATATATATATATATATATATATATATATATATATATATATATATATATATATATATATATATATTGTATCAATTGTATCAATAGGGTATCATAGGGAGATATTTTCAGGGGGGGGGGGGAGGGGTGGAGGGAGGGGGGATGTGTGAAATGTTACTTTGCAGCCTCCAAATTCCTTTCCGCCCCCCCCCCCCCCCTTTTTAAAGGGTGTGTGTGTGTGTGTGTGTGGGGGGGGGGGACAAAATGTTTAAACTTTTTTTTTTAACCCTTGTAAAGGACTGACAAAGAAGTTCTAATGATCTATAAAGGAGAAAAACGATGAGGTACACTTAAAACCTGTTCTGATAAATTCCGTCATAGCTTCATTACGTAAAAATACCATCATAGCTTCATTACGTAAAAATACCGTCATAGCTAAATTACGTAAAAATACCGTCATAGCTACATTACGAAAAAATACCGTCATATCTACATTACGTAAAAAGACCGTCATAGCTACATTACGTAAAAAGACCATCATAGCTACATTACGTAAAAAGACCGTCGTAGCTACATTACGTAAAAAGACCGTCATAGCTACATTACGTAAAAAGACCATCATAGCTACATTACGTAAAAAGACCATCATAGCTACATTACGTAAAAATACCGTCATAGCTACATTACGTAAAAAGACCGTCATAGCTACATTACGTAAAAAGACCGTCATAGCTACATTACGTAAAAAGACCGTCATAGCTACATTACGTAAAAAGACCGTCATAGCTACATTACGTAAAAAGACCGTCATAGCTACATTACGTAAAAAGACCGTCATAGCTACATGACGTAAAAAGACCGTCATAGCTACATTACGTAAAAAGACCGTCATAGCTACATGACGTAAAAAGACCGTCATAGCTACATTACGTAAAAAGACCGTCATAGCTACATTACGTAAAAAGACAACTAAAGTAACTCATAGCAATAAAAGTATGGCGATTTCGGATATTCAAGCCCGGTGTCAGAACTTCTAACAGGCCGCGAGTGTCGGTGGCCGGCCGGATTTGGTTGGTTGGTTAGTTTGGGTTTAACGTCCACAGCACCGAACGGAGGTGATCATGGACGGCCCTGACGGGCGGGTTATGGGGGACAGGGCCGGAAATCTATTGCCTATGGAGTACGACCTGAACACTGATCAACTCAGGCGCACTCCAACCGCTGTGCCACTTTGATTTACCAGGACCTTTCAACGGACATGCTATTGAACAAATCCGTTTTTCCCCCTGGATTGTGAGTCCAGCTACCGGGGCCGGGACGGGATTCGAACCCACGACCCGGCGATTCCCTTCGCTCTCCTGCTCCGACGTTTAACCGCCTGAGCTATTTCGGGCTCTCTGGCCGGCCTACCTGTTTCTGCAGCGACGGATGGGCGGAGCTACAGCCTTGCTCTCTCCCGATAACCCCGCCCTCCTTACGACTGTAGCAGAAGACATCATTCTCCTCTCGGCCAATCAGCGCTTTGCGGCACCGAGGCCCGCGCATGCCGATCAAGTTTTGCCGGGACAACCTCTCAGACATCACACACGCGCAGTTTTCCCGTAGAACGCGACTGACTTGTGATTCGAAAGTCATTTGTCAATTTCTTTGCTGTGACTGATTTTCGTCGTGGAGATGTATTGCAACGAGGAGTTTGTTGTTCAGTGGTGTTACGTGGTGGAATCGTAGTCGTAGTATAATAAATAACCACACCAGACGCACACACGTAAGGTTCTTTTTAATTAAACCTCATCAAGTTCAGCTGCAATCTGTCACACGTGGCTTAAGGATGTAGACAATACTGGAGTAACAGTTCCAACAATATTTTTGATTCAGCGATGCGATATCCACACCCCCAGTGCAATTCCAAATGCACAAACTGATACAAAGTCTCTTCTGCAATGTCCGCACTGGCAACTCAAAGTTTATCATATGCAACGTCTCACACAATGTACACCCTCTACGGGCCCGCGTACCTACGATAAACTGCGTGTCTCTACACTGACAAAGCAAGACAATGTACGAACGGGCTTTCCCAGCGCCCTCCTTATACTACCAATTTCCAGAATCATTTACGAAAAGCATACAACGCAACCAATCGGAACGAAATACGCAGCCGAAACTCATTAAAATAAACTTTCCAGAAAAACTGTAACAGGCTACGAAAACTCGGCTGCTAACAACTTCAGCTCTAAATTCTAATGTGTAAAGAAGCCACATAAAAGTATGGTAGCTCTGTCACAACTTTGATTATCCGCTCTAGAATGTTCGAGAAATTTCACCAAAAAAAAAAAAAAAAAAAAAAAAATAGGCTGCTCAATTCACGCTCACAGAAAAACAAAATGTTGCGAACTGTCGCCAACTACCCGACGTCACACACACAAGGTCACTAGACAGTGCGATCTTATCGAAGGTTTTAATCTACACAAAACAAAGATCGTCCGCTATTCTCCGTGCGACTTTTCTAGAACGTTCTGGTAAAACTGAACGAAATCCGCTCTACGTGCAAACGAGAGAAAAACTTACTAAAAAAAAAAAAAGTACGTGAATCGTAATCATGATAGCTCAAATAAATATCGGATCGTTTCCTACGATTAACACATGCATGCTCTCACAGGATAACACAACCACAATCGTAACAAGTGGTGTACGCGAAATGACTGAGGAGGAATTAGCACAGCTACTCCAGCCTCCGCCCACACTGATACGAGCTCCATTTCAGCTCCAGGCATACAACTTGTATGGAGCTGAGTAAACCAGTTAGCATTCGTATTTTATTCATAAATTTGTTGTGTATTCGCTCTAATTGATATAGGGGATCGACTCGATGGCCAGATAGCAACGATGTTATAACAATAATATTGAAATGAAAATGGAATTTTTCATTACACTAACGGCAATTGCAGTTTATACCGCGCCGTTGTACCGGCCTCAGTCGGTGAGTCAAAATATTGCCAGGGTATTGTGTCGAAGTACTAGTCGAAATGAATCGCACCAATAAACTGTATTTTGTCAACTCGATATACGATATAGGAAAATAGTTGCGTAAGCCTTTGCAACACTGAAAGACTTCTCATAGTCGAGTTACATGTCAAGTTGTCAGTTCTGCCCGATGATAGCACTGACTACACTATCGGCTGTACAATGCACGCCATCGATGATACCTTCATTGAAGGATCTGAGACCAATGTCTTATGATTTTATGGTGGATGATAGTTTAGATTTCACCTTAAACTTAAACTGTCAGAAACCTTTTTCATTTCTCTTTCCCAGCACTGAAACCGCGTTATTTTTCATTCACTATAGTATAGTATATAAAGCTACTTCGCGTGGCCGAACTAAACAAGAACCCCCCCCCCCCCCCCACCTCCCCCGCAAATCGAAAATTCAAGGTCGGTACTTTAGCTGACGACAGTGTGTTGTAACCCACAACGTGCGTTCTCCTCGGAATGTTCACATTCTGATCACTTGCACCATTAGGTAGATCAGTTACTCGACATCACCCATTGCAAAATTAATTGATTTTCCGCAAGAAGAGCAGGGGTACCTGTATCATAGTGGCTGGTGATTAGACGGAAGAAATCTACCCCAAAACACGCGTGACGGGTGTGGCGCGTTAGCACAAAGATCGCCAGTCCATTTTGTTTCACAATGAATAAGTTGGATCCTGTTGTCTGTGAACTGCAAAAAGAATTTTGCTGGTGTAATAAGAATCTGAAATTTCCAAGGAAACGCATGCAAACCAAGGGGAATCACAGCGCTGGACAGACAACAGTTAGATCCCCTGCCCCCGCCTATCAGGCACCCAATCGCCAGCCCACAGAGAAATACGCAGGTATAGAATAAGACGATCATTTCCATCCTTTAAACAAATGGATCAGGTCTCTTATATAACCCATGTCTTTCTCAACTTAGGAAGTGGGCAGGAGAAACATACATACACAAACATGAAGGTGCATCACCCTTGAACTATCATGGTCGATATGTGTCGTGCACTGCAATGCAGTCTTCAGAGGACAACGGCAAAATTTAAGGATTTCGGTGTTGGGGTAGAATGAGCTAACCTGCATGCAGTACCGACAAAATGTGAGAACCACCCAACTGCAAGCGGCATAGAGCCTCATGAGCCCCCGCGACTGCGATATATGCCTCTTGCCAACACCACTTTAAATCCATTTTCCTGGGATGTCCTGAGGTTTCTGGTGTTGAAAGTTACGAAGATTGCAGAATCAGTCAAATGGCGCTTAACAGGTTAACCTTTCTCGTTCGGAATACACCAGTGTGTGAAATAAGTTTGACTAAAATAGTTCAAGGGTAGTGCCAGAATAGGCTTGGTGCCTCTAGGCGCCAAGCTATTCTGGCACCACCCTTTTGAACTAAAGCCATTGGCCTTATTTGTAAGTACTATAATGTAGCTTGCTTTTTGCAGTGTACACATTTGAACCTTTAAGCCTCAGTATGATATTAGTTAAATTTGGATATAAAAAAGGGTTCACGTACTACAAGGCTGTCTTGCCTCACTGAAAAGTCCAATATGGCTGTTTAATCCTTTTCTTCTCGATACATCTCAGTACGGCGCGATAGGCACAGAACGAGTTCCATATATAACTCCGTGTGCGTCGGGGTAACTGAGCTGTCTTATTAGTCTTACCGGGCACTGAATGTGGAAAAGGAAGAGCTGTTCATCAAACGTTTTTCATAAGAACTTCCAAAGGTTAAGCAACCCTACTAAACACACCTGTTTGCCTTCTTCTGGGCCGAGGGTGGAGGTGTGATCTAGTCAGTTTCCGTAACTGATAAATTGCCAGCAAATTATATAATCTCATGAGAGTCTACGACTCATGCAGACCAATTTACCTTGCCAGCGGATTGAGGTGCTGACAAATGTGCGTGTGTGAGAAAGCGCACCGCGTGGCAACCTTGACCTCAATTCAGGCGGGAAACCCCAGAGCGCCAACTAGCGTACACCTACCTGCGCGCTAGCACCTTCCGCTCTAGGGGCGGTCTGTGGCGCAGTGGTTAAGGCGCCTGCCACCAATACCAAAGGTGCGAGGTTCGAAAACGGGTTCCGGCATCGGACTTTTCTCTTCTGGTGTCACCGTTAATTAGGGCGAACCGTCGGGGGTTGTTTCTCCGGGTACTCCGGTTCTTCCACCCCCTCCCACCCCCCACCCTCTCCACCCCCACCCACCCTCCACACTTTGGTACCGGTTTCAGGCCACTTTACAAATCTCAAATACAAGCGATCAAAAATCTCTGTAACTTCAGTAGCTGAACTGACCCTTCGTCTGTCTTGTACTGTGTTTGTCTTAAATGGCGTAAATCCGTGTCTGTCACGTGAGTGTGCGTGTTGGGTTTCAGTTCGCGGCGCTTTGAGTCTATTCACCCAAAAATTTAGAAAAGCGCCTATATAATACCGGTATTATTATTATTATTATTATTATTATTTATTGTTTTCCTGCGCAAGAGACGGTGTACTACGCAGCCGGTGTACTCACACATGTACACAGATATGTATCTATTTATCTGTGTTGCAGATCGGTCTTTCATTACCCACCGATGTCGGGCGCCCGTGACCCGATGGTCTTTTGCGCACCAAACCCCAAATCTGCCTTAGTGACTCTTTGAATGCCGTTGGCGATACCGCTGTAGGAAAAGATTGACGCGTAACTTATTTCAGTCGGTCGCGTCAGCCGGGCCCTTGAAGCGGCCGAGCGGCATTGTCAACAGCAGATTCACTACATTCAGTTCTAGCGGCCTATTTATCAAGTTCCGCGGAAAGCAGATAAGAAATGAAACTCGATCCCACTCGGTGAAGGGTGGAGATTGTTATAAACCCCTGCAACTGAACAGTCACGCGACAAAGTACTGAAGCTGGATGAGTGGGGAAACGGCATCCCCCTCCTCCCCAACAGTCGCCCCCGCTACACTTGACAAATAGCATAAACACCAGCCGTCTCACCGAAGCAAGCCCGTCGAGTTTAATTAACTCATTCTACCCCAGACACACCACAGCAAGATATGGATCGACCATGATACTTCAAGGGTGATGCCAGAATAGCTTGGCGCCTATGGGCGCCAAGCTATTCTGGCATCACCCTTGAACTATCATGGTCGATCTGTGTCCTGCACTGCACTGCAGTCTTCAGAGGACAACGGCAAAATTTGGGGATTTCGGTCTTGGGGTACAATGAGTTAAACTAAGGCTTGCCTGCGGGACAGACACCGTCTTCCGCATTTAAACAGCATAGATTCTCATAAGCAGGTATACAGGGGGCGTTTGTTATATTTGTGCCAGACTTTACAGCTGTGCTGGCTATAGTGAGGGAATCATTGCTGTTGAATCTGCGTCTGCCTTGTACAAAGCAGGAAAGCTTTCCGTAATGAACGAGGCACATAAGTAATTCTGAGGAGGGTTCTTTTCAATTCACAGTTATTGCATCTAAAAATATGCAGCTGTGTTCCTCAGACTGAGTTGATTTTTCAGTTCAGTACTTATGAAGACACCATGGGAGGTGAAGAGACAGATACTAACCAACCAGGTGATCGGTTCTCTCGAGCTAAAACCTAGGTGCGCTATTTTCTCTTCTCTCGCCTATTTTACAATCTATATTTTACAGGGAGAGCTTGAAATTTATTGTAAAATTGTAGACGGAGCTACGCAAGCTGATTAAAAAGTTTAAACAAAGAGAAAGTGGCAAGAGAAAGGGCAAAATAAATCAATAAATCAATAAATACGTCTCAAATTAACTCATTCTACCCCATCACCGAAATCCTTACATCTTGCCGCTGTCCTCTGAAGACTGCATTGCAGTGCAGGACACAGATCGACCATGATAGTTCAAGGGTGATGCCAGAATAGCTTGGCGCCCATAGGCGCCAAGCTATTCTGGCATCACCCTTGAACTATCATGGTCGATCCTTATCTTGCTGTGGTGTGTCTGGGGTATAATGGGTCAGCCCACAGGCGCCAAGCTATTCTGGCATCACCCTTGAACTATCATGGTCGATCCTTATCTTGCTGTGGTGTGTCTGGGGTAGAATGGGTCAGCCCATGGGCGCCAAGCTATTCTGGCATCCCCCTTGAACTATCCGAGTCAATACAAACTTATACAACGCTATATCTACATTCAGTGACTCAATACAAACTTATACAACGCTGTATCTTTATTCAGCTTGTCAATACAAACTTATACAACGCTATATCTACATTCAGTGACTCAATACAAACTTATACAACGCTGTATCTTCATTCAGCTTGCCAATACAAACTTATACAACGCTATATCTACACTCGGTGAGTCAATACAAACTTATACATATCTACATTCAGTGAGTCAACACAAACTTATTTCTGAACAGGGTTCCAGACAGGCCGCCTGTTGAGATTTTCTTTATATATATATAAAATAATAATGCGAGTCCTGGTGTCGTCCGTCATCATTTTACATTTATTTTCCACCTTTCGGCGAGAGACTTTCATCAGGCCTGCAACACAAGGGCAGCAACCATGTAGACTCGAAACTATACAAATGAAGGTATAGTCTCCCTTAGTAAACAACTTTACAGACGTAAACAATATGGATATAAACAGGGATGTTAGTAGCATACTAGGATGGCATAAGACACAAATATATAATTATAATATAAGCGATTAATATGAAATCAGTAGAAGTCAAAGTCAGTACGATGTACGCCTGGCGTGACCTGTGAACTCTGACCTACAAACGTCAACATGGGTCGTCGGAACTTGTAGTACACACGATAATATATCTATGGTGACGACACACAAACACAAAATATAACTAAATGAATAAGGAAAACTAGCACGGGAAACATTCTCACAAGAACAAAATATCATAGTAGATTATACAGATGAAAACATATCTGAACGGCCAGCAAGCACCGGTTCTGTCTTTTGAAATTCTCCCTCCTGTCTGCGCTTCTTGCAGTTCTTTTCTTCATTTAGCGCAGGCACGTCCTGAGAAGGTCTTTGTCGCTTGCGGGACGTAAAGCAATCTATACTCACTCACTCACCGGTTCTGTCTCGGTGAATGGTTGTACGATAAACATAACCACGGTAGACAAATCCATTTAAAGGAAACCATAACAAGCACAGTAGCCTCCCATAAAGCTGCAAGGGCTTAGAAAAGTGGACCACAAAACGCAATGACCAGCAGCTGGGCTGCCAAAACTAACTACAAAATAAGTAAAAAATAAATCAAAAAGTAAAAAAATAATAATTAAATAAATAAAGAGAGGGGGACACACAATGTCCGGCCTCATAATCAAAGTAGATTAATGTAGATTATATAAATCAGACTATACTTGGGCGGTCAACAAAAAACACCTGGTCCCAATGACAGAAAAAGGCACGGGAGGAACATCCATCTAAAAAAAGCAGCCCAAACATCTATGTAGAAATCCGCCCAGTCAGGACTAGTATGCAAAACACCTAGCGAAAACTCACAACACGTCAGAAATATGTAGAACACCATATTCATTAGAACTGCACTCTGTTTTTAAACAGAAGCATAGAGTTGAAATCTTTCCGAGTATTCCGACCTTGAAAAATGGTCCCAGTGTTACACTGCCGCCATGTCTCTCTCTGTAAGAGTTGGGATTCATTGGCAACAGTGTCAATCGCGAATCTGCCGGCGCCAGTTGTACCAGTCGTAGGAGATGGGTTGAGCATGATAATTCAAGGGTAGTCCTGGATGAGCTTGGCGCCTTCAGGCGCCAAGCTCATCTGGAACTACCCTTGAATTATCATGGTCAATCCATCTCCTGCTGCAGGGTCCCGACACTAAAAGGGTTAATTAGCGCTAATAGAGCTCCATCCGTACGAGGACATGTACACGCCGGGCACCCGCCGAACGCCTGCTTTGACCGCCACTCTTGTGATCGCCATTTTTGTGCAGTGATCGACGACTGGCGCCGAGGGTCTCTTCACAAATCGGCGTCAGTAGCCCGACCTGCGACAGATTATGTAAAGCATTGCTGTTGTCTTGAGCCACGAGAGTCTCTGCCACCAAACTGTTTTTGGTTGTTTTCTTTTGTAAAATGCAGCTATTAAATGACTTTTCTGCTTGAAGAATGAGTGAAATGGCAAAGAAATACATTTCTTTCCAAATGATATCGAATCTATGTGTCATGATTTTGCTAAATGCACACAATTCTATTAGGGATGTTCACACTTCCTGTACATGATTTCAAGAGGTAATAGGGGGAAAATGCATCACAGTCGAGATATACCAAGTGCGACTGAAGTTTTAGGCTGTACACTCCAGTTCAGACTCTGTACGGTGCGGCACATTCTCCCCAATCAACCCGGCGCGTACAACAGAAAATTCCCACACAGTGAAGGCCGGCGCGTACAACAGAAAACCCCCACACAGTGAAGGCCGGCGCGTACAACAGAAAACCCCCACACAGTGAAGGCCGGCGCGTACAACAGAAAACCCCCACACAGTGAAGGCCGGCGCGTACAACAGAAAACCCCCACACAGTGAAGGCCGGTGCGTACAACAGAAAACCCCCACACAGTGAAGGCCGGTGCGTACAACAGAAAACCCCCACACAGTGAAGGCCGGTGCGTACAACAGAAAACCCCCACACAGTGAAGGCCGGTGCGTACAACAGAAAACCCCCAAACAGTGAAGGCCGGTGCGTACAACAGAAAACCCCCAAACAGTGAAGGCCGGTGCGTACAACAGAAAACCCCCACACAGTGAAGGCCGGTGCGTACAACAGAAAACCCCCAAACAGTGAAGGCCGGTGCATACAACAGAAAACCCCCAAACAGTGAAGGCCGGTGCGTACAACAGAAAACCCCCAAACAGTGAAGGCCGGTGTGTACAACAGAAAATCCCCAAACAGTGAAGGCCGGCGCATACAACAGAAAACCCCCAAACAGTGAAGGCCGGTGTGTACAACAGAAAACCCCAAACAGTGAAGGCCGGCGTGTACAACAGAAAACCCCCAAACAGTGAAGGCCGGCGCGTACAACAGAAAACCACAGAATAGTGAAGGCCGGTGCGTACAACAGAAAACCCCCAAACAGTGAAGGCCGGTGTGTACAACAGAAAACCCCCAAACAGTGAAGGCCGGTGTGTACAACAGAAAACCCCCAAACAGTGAAGGCCGGTGTGTACAACAGAAAACCCCCAAACAGTGAAGGCCGGTGTGTACAACAGTAACCCCCACACAGTGAAGGCCGGTGTGTACAACAGAAAACCCCCACACAGTGAAGGCCGGTGCGGACATTTGCAAACTTCACCTCCCAGTTTCTTTGGCTTCGCGCACTTTGAGTTTGTTATTGTGGGGTCCACAACATGGCACCAATAACCACGAGGTCTCAGATTTTACATGAACTCATCATTTGCCTGTTATCGACAGTCTTTTCCTAGTTATTTCCACGCTCCTTGAATAGAATGCAATCATCTCGTGGGAACACGCCATCCTTGTATTCCAGCTATGCATATCTCTGTGGGAACACGCCATCCTTGTATACCAGCTATGCATATCTCTTTGGGAACACGCCATCCTTGTATTCCAGCCATGCATATCTCTGTGGGAACACGCCATCCTTGTATTCCAGCCATGCATATCTCTGTGGGAACACGCCATCCTTGTATTCCAGCCATGCATATCTCTGTGGGAACACGCCATCCTTGTATTCCAGCTATGCATATCTCTGTGGGAACACGCCATCCTTGTATTCCAGCTATGCATATCTCTGTGGGAACACGCCATCCTTGTATACCAGCTATGCATATCTCTGTGGGAACACGCCATCCTTGTATACCAGCTATGCATATCTCTGTGGGAACACGCCATCCTTGTATTCCAGCTATGCATATCTCTGTGGGAACACGCCATCCTTGTATACCAGCTATGCATATCTCTGTGGGAACACGCCATCCTTGTATACCAGCTATGCATATCTCTGTGGGAACACGCCATCCTTGTATTCCAGCTATGCATATCTCTGTGGGAACACGCCGTCCTTGTATACCAGCTATGCATATCTCTGTGGGAACACGCCATCCTTGTATTCCAGCTATGCATATCTCTGGGGGAACACGCCGTCCTTGTATACCAGCTATGCATATCTCTGTGGGAACACGCCGTCCTTGTATACCAGCTATGCATATCTCTGTGGGAATACGCCATCCTTGTATACCAGCTATGCATATTTCTGTGGGAACACGCCATCCTTGTATACCAGCTATGCATATCTCTGTGGGAACACGCCATCCTTGTATACCAGCTATGCATATCTCTGTGGGAACACGCCATCCTTGTATTCCAGCTATGCATATCTCTGTGGGAACACGCCATCCTTGTATTCCAGCTATGCATATCTCTGGGGGAACACGCCGTCCTTGTATTCCAGCTATGCATATCTCTGCGGAAAAAACCGGGCTGCATATGCAAAGCGGATATTAATGCGTCAGAAAAGTCCAAATATATTATAGATTTTGCCGGTTTCATTTCAGAGGATGGCTGTTTCTCGACTGCTGTTCTCCAATTGCTCCAGCACGTGAAGAGAGACTTGTTCACTGGACGGCAAAACCAAAAGGGAGAGAAATAACCATTTGTATTGTTTTGTGTTGAGGAATCAAGAATACTACATTCAGTTGTGCCATATTTCCAGTACCTTTAGTTGAAAAGAGCCCTTGTAATTAAACACTCGTTTGCCGTTGCTACTCTACTGAAAGTGAAAAGCTTTTAACTCACAGACATACAAAAAACAAAAAGTGACCTGTACAACAAGTCGTTTAAATAACTGAACAAAAATGGAGATGACCGGTACAATGGCTGATAAAGTGAAAATTGTAATTATTTTCTCATTGATATCACACACACACACATACACAACGCGCGCGCACTCGCGCACAGAATCCCACTCTTATTGGTACGCTCCGGCCCGGCGTAAGTATGAAGACATAACCCATATACAACACTCACACTGGGATCACACTCTTATTGGTACTCTCCGGCCCAGCGTGAAGACATAACCCATATACAACACGCACAGAATCACACTCTTATTGGTACGCTCCGGCCCGGCGTGAAGACATAACCCATATACAACACGCACAGAATCACACTCTTATTGGTACGCTCCGGCCCGGCGTGAAGACATAACCCATATACAACACTCACAGAATCACACTCTTATTGGTACGCCTCGGCCCGGCGTGAGTATGAAGACATAACCCATATACAACGCTCACAGAATCACACTCTTATTGGTACGCTCCGGCCCGGCCCGGCGTAAGTATGAAGACATAACCCATATACAACACGCACAGAATCACACTCTTATTGGTACGCTCCGGCCCGGCGTGAAGACATAACCCATATACAACACGCACAGAATCACACTCTTATTGGTACGCTCCGGCCCGGCGTGAGTATGAAGACATAACCCATATACAACACTCACAGAATCACACTCTTATTGGTACGCTCCGGCCCGGCGTGAAGACATAACCCATATACAACACTCACAGAATCACACTCTTATTGGTACGCTCCGGCCCGGCGTAAGTATGAAGACATAACCCATATACAACACGCACAGAATCACACTCTTATTGGTACGCTCCGGCCCGGCGTGAGTATGAAGACATAACCCATATACAACACTCACAGAATCCCACTCTTATTGGTACTCTCCGGCCCGGCGTGAGTATGAAGACATAACCCATATACAACACTCACAGAATCACACTCTTATTGGTACGCTCCGGCCCGGCGTGAGCAGGAAGACATAACCCATATACAACACTCACAGAATCACACTCTTATTGGTACTCTCCGGCCCGGCGTGAGTATGAAGACATAACCCATATACAACACTCACAGAATCACACTCTTATTGGTACGCTCCGGCCCGGCGTAAGTATGAAGACATAACCCATATACAACACGCACAGAATCCCACTCTTATTGGTACGCTCCGGCCCGGCGTGAGTATGAAGACATAACCCATATACAACACGCACAGAATCACACTCTTATTGGTACGCTCCGGCCCGGCGTGAAGACATAACCCATATACAACACCCACAGAATCACACTCTTATTGGTACGCTCCGGCCCGGCGTGAGTATGAAGACATAACCCATATACAACACTCACAGAATCACACTCTTATTGGTACGCTCCGGCCCGGCCCGGCGTAAGTATGAAGACATAACCCATATACAACACTCACAGAATCACACTCTTATTGGTACGCTCCGGCCCGGCGTGAGCAGGAAGACATAACCCATATACAACACTCACAGAATCCCACTCTTATTGGTACGCTCCGGCCCAGCGTGAAGACATAACCCATATACAACACTCACAGAATCACACTCTTATTGGTACGCTCCGGCCCGGCGTGAGTATGAAGACATAACCCATATACAACACGCACAGAATCACACTCTTATTGGTACGCTCCGGCCCGGCGTGAAGACATAACCCATATACAACACGCACAGAATCACACTCTTATTGGTACGCTCCGGCCCGCCGTGAGTATGAAGACATAACCCATATACAACACTCACAGAATCACACTCTTATTGGTACGCTCCGGCCCGGCGTGAGTATGAAGACATAACCCATATACAACACGCACAGAATCACACTCTTATTGGTACGCTCCGGCCCGGCGTGAAGACATAACCCATATACAACACGCACAGAATCACACTCTTATTGGTACGCTCCGGCCCGCCGTGAGTATGAAGACATAACCCATATACAACACGCACAGAATCACACTCTTATTGGTACGCTCCGGCCCGGCGTGAAGACATAACCCATATACAACACGCACAGAATCCCACTCTTATTGGTACGCTCCGACCCGGCGTAAGTATGAAGACATAACCCATATACAACACTCACAGAATCACACTCTTATTGGTACGCTCCGGCCCGGCGTGAGTATGAAGACATAACCCATATACAACACGCACAGAATCACACTCTTATTGGTACGCTCCGGCCCGGCGTAAGTATGAAGACATAACCCATATACAACACTCACAGAATCACACTCTTATTGGTACGCTCCGGCCCGCCGTGAGTATGAAGACATAACCCATATACAACACTCACAGAATCCCACTCTTATTGGTACTCTCCGGCCCAGCGTGAAGACATAACCCATATACAACACTCACAGAATCACACTCTTATTGGTACGCTCCGGCCCGGCGTGAGTATGAAGACATAACCCATATACAACACTCACAGAATCACACTCTTATTGGTACGCTCCGACCCGGCGTAAGTATGAAGACATAACCCATATACAACACGCACAGAATCCCACTCTTATTGGTACGCTCCGGCCCGGCGTAAGTATGAAGACATAACCCATATACAACACTCACAGAATCCCATTCTTATTGGTACTCTCCGGCCCAGCGTGAAGACATAACCCATATACAACACGCACAGAATCACACTCTTATTGGTACGCTCCGGCCCGGCGTAAGTATGAAGACATAACCCATATACAACACCCACAGAATCACACTCTTATTGGTACGCTCCGGCCCGGCGTGAGTATGAAGACATAACCCATATACAACACTCACAGAATCACACTCTTATTGGTACGCCTCGGCCCGGCGTAAGTATGAAGACATAACCCATATACAACACGCACAGAATCACACTCTTATTGGTACGCTCCGGCCCGGCGTAAGTATGAAGACATAACCCATATACAACACTCACAGAATCACACTCTTATTGGTACGCTCCGGCCCGCCGTGAGTATGAAGACATAACCCATATACAACACTCACAGAATCCCACTCTTATTGGTACTCTCCGGCCCAGCGTGAAGACATAACCCATATACAACACTCACAGAATCACACTCTTATTGGTACGCTCCGGCCCGGCGTGAGTATGAAGACATAACCCATATACAACACTCACAGAATCACACTCTTATTGGTACGCTCCGACCCGGCGTAAGTATGAAGACATAACCCATATACAACACGCACAGAATCCCACTCTTATTGGTACGCTCCGGCCCGGCGTAAGTATGAAGACATAACCCATATACAACACTCACAGAATCCCATTCTTATTGGTACTCTCCGGCCCAGCGTGAAGACATAACCCATATACAACACGCACAGAATCACACTCTTATTGGTACGCTCCGGCCCGGCGTAAGTATGAAGACATAACCCATATACAACACCCACAGAATCACACTCTTATTGGTACGCTCCGGCCCGGCGTGAGTATGAAGACATAACCCATATACAACACTCACAGAATCACACTCTTATTGGTACGCCTCGGCCCGGCGTAAGTATGAAGACATAACCCATATACAACACGCACAGAATCACACTCTTATTGGTACGCGCCGGCCCGGCGTGAGTATGAAGACATAACCCATATACAACACGCACAGAATCCCACTCTTATTGGTACGCCTCGGCCCGGCGTAAGCAGGAAGACATAACCCATATACAACACGCACAGAATCACACTCTTATTGGTACGCTCCGGCCCGGCGTGAGCATGAAGACATAACCCATATACAACACGCACAGAATCACACTCTTATTGGTACGCCTCGGCCCGGCGTAAGCAGGAAGACATAACCCATATACAACACGCACAGAATCACACTCTTATTGGTACGCCCCGGCCCGGCGTGAGTATGAAGACATAACCCATATACAACACTCACAGAATCCCATTCTTATTGGTACTCTCCGGCCCAGCGTGAAGACATAACCCATATACAACACTCACAGAATCACACTCTTATTGGTACGCTCCGGCCCGGCGTGAGTATGAAGACATAACCCATATACAACACGCACAGAATCACACTCTTATTGGTACTCTCCGGCCCAGCGTGAAGACATAACCCATATACAACACGCACAGAATCACACTCTTATTGGTACGCTCCGGCCCGGCGTGAGTATGAAGACATAACCCATATACAACACGCACAGAATCCCACTCTTATTGGTACTCTCCGGCCCAGCGTGAAGACATAACCCATATACAACACGCACAGAATCACACTCTTATTGGTACGCTCCGGCCCGGCGTAAGTATGAAGACATAACCCATATACAACACGCACAGAATCCCACTCTTATTGGTACGCTCCGGCCCGGCGTAAGTATGAAGACATAACCCATATACAACACTCACAGAATCACACTCTTATTGGTACGCTCCGGCCCGGCGTAAGTATGAAGACATAACCCATATACAACACTCACAGAATCCCACTCTTATTGGTACGCTCCGGCCCAGCGTGAAGACATAACCCATATACAACACGCACAGAATCACACTCTTATTGGTACGCTCCGGCCCGGCGTGAGTATGAAGACATAACCCATATACAACACTCACAGAATCCCACTCTTATTGGTACTCTCCGGCCCAGCGTGAGTATGAAGACATAACCCATATACAACACGCACAGAATCA
>BTPG01000007.1:185058841-185067417 GCA_036245525.1 Semisulcospira habei | reverse complement strand
GCTCATGAGGATCTATGCCTCTTGCTGAGACCAATTTGTGCCGGTCTCATTCATTTATTTGGTTGAGTTTGTTTTTTCCCCGTGGTGAATTTTGCACGATTTCACAAAATAGTGACATTTTGCCAGCATGTGGCAGCGAGAAAGAACAAGCACAACAAACAAACAATCAAACAAACAAAGATTATTTACTGTATCTATTTATTTACACAGGTCAGATTCCATTTTTCACATACACGGTCTGACAATAAAAATTTGATTTCAGAGAGACATGCAATCAGCGTGTAAATAATAAATAAATAAATAAATAATAAATAAATCAATAAATAATAAATAAATAAATAATAAATAAATCAATAAATAAAAGAAAGCACCAATAAAAATTAACGTTCAATTGTATTATAAAAATCATCAAAATAATTTGTGTGTGTGTGTGTGTGTGACTAAAAATATAAGGTAAAATAAATTTTAAAAAATAATCGATCTCATTGCTATATTTTTTGGGGTAAAAACGATTTTAAAGAAGGATTTGTGGTTTATCAATCAGGCATAGATTCATATTTCCATCTGCAGCCACAGGGGCTGTGGGAACTTTGCTTTCCGCCAAACAAAATCTACTCCATTTGTCCCCGTGTGAGCGTAGTAATTAGATGGGAGTGGCAAGAAAGACTTCCTTATCTTTGAATAAAACGAGTCTGTGCACCACCAAGGTCTTCACTTGCTGCGGACCGTGGACACCTGGCGCTCCACCATTTACAAGGCAGCCGTCTCCTTTGAGGACTCTCGCAGAGCTAGCCTTAAAGACAAGGGGCTCAGGAGAAAAAACAGAGATGCCGCAACTCAGAACCCAGAACAGACCTTCCCCTGCAGCCACTGCGGTCGAACCTGCCTGTCCCGGATTGGCCTCCGCAGTCACGAGCATGCCTGCAGACATCGTGGACAACCCCTATAGAATCTTCGTTCGCGAAGTCAAGCCGAGAGAGAGAGAGAGAGAGAGAGAGAGAGAGAGAGAGAGAGAGAGAGAGAGAGAGAGAGAGAGAGAGAGAGAGAGAGAGAGAGAGAAATTAGTAGCAGCAGGCTTTCAAAGCTTCAGCTTCCATCCCTATGGCGCCTTGAGCATCTTTAAATTGATGGACATGTGCGCCTCGGAGACACCATACCATACCATACTATACCCATCATTGAACTATCATGCTCGATCTGTCTCTGGATGAGATTCCAATGCGCAAAAGGGTATTGCGCACCACTGTTGGTTGGGTGGCTGGCTGGCCGGCTGAATCATTATAGCTGTTTGACAGATTTTCTTGCTTGGTTTCCACACCAGGGGCGGATCAGTTACCTCGAGGGGTGGGGGGGGGGGGGTTCTAACTATTTGTTTGGGACCTTCAACCTGATACAAAGGCCGCCACGAAACTAGACCTTGCTTTCATGGGCCAAAAAATCGGGGTGGGGGAAGGGGAAATCGGGGTGGGGGAGGGGGAAAACGGGGTGGGGGAGGGGGAAATCGGGGGGGGGGGGAGGGAGGCGGATGCGTGTTAAGACTCACTATAAAGGGACTTTGTTATAGCATTTTTTTTAATTGGGTCGTGAGGGAGGGGGGGGGGGAATCCCTTGAACACCCAACACCCCCATATTGATCAGTTGGTGGGATAGATTTACAGGGTACGTTTGTAAAAATGGTCTGTATGAAGACGTTGGGTCACAACTGAAATTCAGCGTGACTGTTGGACCATGGTGGCGTCATCAAGAGAAAAGGCGAAAATTCGTTTTCTGTGGATGTTTAATTAGAAAATTGCTAGGATTGGTGTATTGGTAACAGGGTGGAGGCTGGCGAGGAGCATTTGTAGGTGCAGTGATTGATTCAGATGAACGTGAGACCGAAAACGCTGCACATCTTTTGCGTGGCACACACGAATTCTTGATTCGCTACCGCGGTGGCGAATGGGAAGACTGAGGCAACCAGTGTGTCTAATTATATCGATGACTCGAGAAGGGAGGGATCCGCTCCGCCTCAACATAATAAAACCTGATGCCCTCGAGTTGAAACATGCAATTTTTGTGTACGACAAAATGAAGGAAACGTCCCATAATACTATTAATTAAATTCTTCTTCTCTTAACTCCTGGGCCGTATGCTAGTGTTGAAGTTAGAGGATTTATCCCACTATAAAGCCTATCCTCGATGTCATTTAGCTCTAGGTTTAAAAAGTTTGTATTCACCAGACCCAGTTAGGCGGCCTATCCTGGCGCTAAAGTCGGGGGTCAAACTATCATCCGGCCAGTTTGGTGCCGGCCAGTTTGGTGCCGGCCAGTTTGGTTCCGGCCAGTTTGGTGCCGGCCAGTTTGGTGAGGGCCAGTTTAGTGCCAGTTTGGTGCCGGCCAGTTTGGTGCCGGCCAGTTTGGTGAGGGCCAGTTTGGTGCCAGTTTGGGTTCCGGCCAGTTTGGTTCCGGCCAGTTTGGTGCCGGCCAGTTTGATGCCGGCCAGTTTGGTGCCGGCCAGTTTGGTGCTGGCCAGTTTGGTGCCGGCCAGTTTGGTGCCGGTCAGTTTGGAGCCGGCCAGTTTGGTGCCGGCCAGTTTGGTGCCGGCCAGTTTGGTGCCGGCCAATTTGGTGCCGGCCAGTTTGGTGCCGGCCAATTTGGTGCCGGCCAGTTTGGTGCCGGTCAGTTTGGTGCCGGCCAGTTTGGTGCCGGCCAGTTTGGTGCCGGCCAGTTTGGTGCCGGCCAATTTGTTGCTGATAAGTCTCCTAACCGGCCTGTGGAGGCGCTACAGAAGACCACAGATTTCATTTTGAGAGCCAAACTCCAAGTGTGACGGCGTTCGAGAAGAAGAAGAAGAAGTCTCCTAACCCAGGGTTAGTGGCTGGAACCAAGATGGCGCTATGTATAGTGCGCTGTGGCCCCACAGGGCAATTGCTCCCGGTGCATGTAGTAACTTTTCCCGCCAGAAATAGTTTTAAAAATTTCCTCCCTTTTTGCCATTTTTTTTAGGGTGTAAAACTTCAATTGTTTGCCTTTTTGGGCGTTTTGAGCAACAAAAGGCGTGACAGGTGGTGTGAAAAAGAGCAAAATCTGGGTAATTTTAGTCGACCTAGTGTGTTCATGGGAGCCTAATTGGGGCATGTGCACGGTTGTATGCAGGCTTGCAGACGACAGTTTTGTCATGGGGTACTTGGTGCATTTGAGTGTTGTGAAAAACGCTAACTCTTAATTTTTTTAAGAATTGCTGAAAATGTTTCTCCTGTGTGGATTTTTTGTTTTGGCAGAAAAGTTCTTCGTTCATAGTTTTATGCTGCAAGAGGCTAACAGATAACAGTGTGTGAAAAGGGGGCGTAACCTAATTGCCCTGTGTGGCCTGTGGGTGTGCCGCCTTCACTTATTTGTTTCCGGCACCGCGTAGATGTACATTAGTTAATGAGTACCGTGTAGCCAGGGGGTTCACTGTTGTATTAACTCCAGGGACAGCTAGAGGGGGTTCACTGTTGTATTAGCGAAGACTGCAGAAACACAGTGTGTGTTAGCGGACAATGAACGGGCGATCCTGATATTCGTGTGTATGGAGCTGAACTGTGTGCAGGAAAACACGGCAACAGCCGTAGATAGCAGGATATATTATTATTGACTGCGTCGTATTTTCATCTGGTGGCCGGCGAAAAGTTGCCAAAGATCCGGGATTTCAGTCCCTGTGTTTAGAAACTTGGGTAGTTCTAATATACAGCGGAAACGTTGCAGTTTTAGTCTGACCGCTTCACTGACGGAACTTAAAATATAAACACCACCCACCTGCAAGAGACAAAGAGACTCATTAACCCCAGCAGATGCGGGGACACACGAGGTTCTTTGCCATTTTCTGTCCTTATTTACATCCTTATTTCTGGGGTTGATGGGATTCATTCTGTGTTGATTTTGACTTTCTGTCAAAACTGAATTTTGTGTCCACGTATAAGCTAGCGGCTTTATCGACGTGTCAGCAGGACCAAGTTGCGGCATGTCGCACCGACAATGTATCATCTGGCGGCTTTATCGACGTGTCAGCATGACCAAGTTGCGTCATGTCACACCGACAATGTATCAGCTGGCGGCTTTATCGACGTGTCAGCAGGACCAAGTTGCGTCATGTCGCACCGACAATGTATCAGCTGGCGGCTTTATCGACGTGTCAGCATGACCAAGTTGCGGCATGTCGCACCGACAATGTATCAGTTTGCGGCTTTTTCGACGTGTCAGCAGGACCAAGTAGCGGCATGTCGCACCGACAATGTATCAGCTGGCGGCTTTATCGACGTGTCAGCAGGACCAAGTAGCGGCATGTCGCACCGACAATGTATCAGCTGGCGGCTTTATCGACGTGTCAACATGACTAAGTTGCGGCATGTCACACCGACAATGCATCAGCTGGCGGCTTTATCGACGTGTCAGCATGACCAAGTTGCGGCAGGTCGCACCGACAATGTATCAGCTTGCGGCTTTATCGACGTGTCAGCGTGACCAAGTTGCGGCATGTCGCACCGACAATGTATCAGCTTGCGGCTTTATCGACGTGTCAGCGTGACCAAGTTGCGGCATGTCGCACCGACAATGTATCAGCTGGCGGCTTTATGGACGTGTCAACATGACCAAGTTGCGGCATGTCGCACCGACAATGTCCGACTGCCGTTTGAAATGAGAAAACAAGATCAGTTGGAAGTACCGAGCGTATACCGTGTTAACAGCTGACAAAATATACGACGAGCACAAGATAGGCGACATTTTTGTAATCATCGGAAACACTTCATATCGCATTTCTTTTGCTCGCCAGTGCACATCCTGCACTGTTATATCTGTATTGTCAGATCTCCAAATAGACTCTTTGGTTAACAAGTCGAGAAATAGCCGCCAAAGTACACCACGCCATCGCAGCATTTTTCTAAGCGAAAGTTATATGCTTGGGTGCCACAACATTCAGAAGTGGGTCCTTTGGGCCTAAGGTGACCATCACAGCACATCTGAACGCGGCGATTGTATTTCCCGCAGTCTTGTCCTGTAGAAAAAAGAAGAGGGCTTGTCAATGTTTATCTCACTGGAAAGGAAACACTGCAAATATTTATAATGCAGATACAGTTTTCAAAGCACAGATTGTGTGTGTGTAGTTAATGAGTCTCGTTCAGGGTTTATTTTAATTTTTTTTAAAAATGACATCTTAGGCCGTTCAGTGCATGTGACAGAAACTGTGGTCTGCAGTCTTGGTCAATTCAACATGAAGCTGTCCTGTGAATCTGGATTTAAATGACATCTTAGGCCGTTCAGTGCATGTGACAGAAACTGTGGTCTGCAGTCTTGGTCACCTCAACAAGAAGCTGTCCTGTGAATCTTGATTTAATGCCATCTTAGGCCGTTCAGTGCATGTGACAGAAACTGTGGTCTGCAGTCTTGGTCAACTCAACATGAAGCTGTCCTGTGAATCTGGATTTAATGCCATCTTAGGCCGTTCAGTGCATGTGACAGAAACTGTGGTCTGCAGTCTTGGTCAACTCAACATGAAGCTGTCCTATGAATCTGGATTTAAAGTGACGTCAGCAAGCGGCATAGATCCTCATGAGCATTCGCAGTCGCGGGGCTCATGAGGATCTATACTTCATGCAGTGGGGTGGGTTCCGATTTTCTCGATACTGAAGGGGTTAGATGACGTTACGATCAGTATGCTGAGGTCATCTGCACAAGGGCGGGCTGTGACTTCTATCATTGGTAGATACAACAGAATTTCAATGTTGCCTTGCCTGAGCTGAGACCTTTCTGCATTTCTTTACCCAATCTACGTGAAGAATTACACGTAACAGAGGGTTCTACTGCCCCTGCTGCGGATCGGTGAAACTCTTCACGTAACAGAGGGTTCTACTGCCCCTGCTGCGGGTCGGTGAAACTCTTCACGTAACAGAGGGTTCTACTGCCCCTGCTGCGGGTCGGTGAAACTCTTCACGTAACAGAGGGTTCTACTGCCCCTGCTGCAGGTCGGTGAAACTCTTCACGTAACAGAGGGCTCTACTGCCCCTGCTGCGGATCGGTGAAACCACGTAACGGAGGGTTCTACTGCCCCCTGCTGCGGGTCGGTGAAACTTCACGTAACAGAGGGTTCTACTGCCCCTGCTGCGGGTCGGTGAAACTCTTCACGTAACAGAGGGTTCTACTGCTCCTGCTGCGGGTCGGTGAAACTGCACGTAACAGAGGGTTCTACTGCCCCTGCTGCGGGTCGGTGAAAATCTTCACGTAACAGAGGGTTCTACTGCCCCTGCTGCGGGTCGGTGAAACTCTTCACGTAACAGAGGGTTCTACTGCCCCTGCTGCGGGTCGGTGAAACTTCACGTAACAGAGGGTTCTACTGCCCCTGCTGCAGGTCGGTGAAACTCTTCACGTAACAGAGGGTTCTACTGCCTCTGCTGCGGGTTGGTGAAACTCTTCACGTAACAAAGGGTTCTACTGCCCCTGCTGCGGGTCGGTGAAAATCTTCACGTAACAGAGGGTTCTACTGCCCATGAGATCCCTGCGCTCATTCATGGGCATCAAATGGCAAGACAAGGTGACAAACTTGGAAGTCCTGGACAATGCTGGCTTAGTGTGTGTTGAAGCCTCGATCATAAAGACACAACTCCGCTGGAAAGGTCATGTCATACGCATGGATGATTCTCGCATGCCACGCCAACTCTTGTATGGTGCACTCTCAAAAGGCCACAGGAAGCATGGACGGCCAAAGAAACGCTTCAAAGACTGCGTAACAGACACCCTCAAGTACTGTGTCTTCCCGGTAAAGGAACTTGAAGCACAAGCACAAGACAGATCTGGCTGGAGTGCCGCCACCAGGAAAGCCTGCACACTCTTTGAACACAATCGGCGCGAACGGATCACCAGTGCCCGAGCTCGCAGAAAGACAGCGTCGACTCTCCTCACAGCTACGTTCCAGTGCCCCCATTGCCCTCGCAGGTGTGGCTCCAGGATTGGCTTGGCCAGCCACACCCGCACCCACAAATAGAAGTAATGCACAATGACGTCATCATCGGTTTTCGATGGTCTACCCATTATTATGTTGGGCAGAATGTCCGCTTTTAAGCAAAGTCTTGCATCACACACTTGAACGGAAAATAAGAAAGTTATGAAAAACAAAAGGTTGTCATTTTCCCTGCTGTACTGCGCTTATCAGGAAGCGTGTTTATCAGCCAGCCTAACAGCTGAGAGACTCGCTGAGGCAGCGCGAGGGCACCAGGTGTGACCCAGTTTCTCGGCTCGCCTGGAACATACTAAGTGTGCAGTTCTAGCGCTCGGCCAAACCTCCGTAGCTCTCTTTTCTCACAAATATAAACAAATCCAGACTACAGTACAAGTCAGGATCAAGGTCGACCCATATCTAGCTATGAGAGTGTAACAGTTCCTCAGCAAACTGATGTACGCGAAAAACAATGCGCCTCACATACAAACCGTGGTCACCTTGCAACTTTTGATTTTGGGGGTGTCGCATTCAGGTGCTGGTAAAGTACACAAGGAAAACGCATTGAACCTGAGCTGCAATGGCCACAATCACAATCAACGCCTACCCCCCCCCCCCCCCACCCCCCACCCCTGTATTTTTTGTTGTTTGTTTTTTGCGTTTCTTTGTTTATTGACTTGTGCGCGTTGGACTGTGACGAGCCTTTCCGCCCTAATCCCTACCCCCCCCCCCCCCTAACCTGCCTTTTCGCAAATCCACCCACCCGATGTAAATATATTTGTACGCTAATGAACTCATGACCCACTGCGTTCACACCTCTGTCTGCGCGCCATATGCTTCCCTCACTCTGTCCCCAGTAGGCAACGTCCATCGGGCAGGAGTGGGCCGCAGTAGTGTTGTCAACAGTCGTGTTAGTGTCATCCACAGTCTACGTGGGCTGACTACGGCCGACTTCTGGCCGATGGACTTGACTTACTGGGGACAGAGTGAGGGAAGCATATGGCGCGCAGACAGAGGTGTGAATTCCGCTACAATCACAGACACGTGTCAAAGTCAGCTACACACTTCACAGCCAGCACATCTACACCATGAACACGGACACCTTGCTGACGTCACATCTCGTACAAAGTAAATGACGTCATATTGATGACGCACTACTGACTGTCGTCATGACAACGCAGCAAAATGTATCACATGTTAGTAACGAGACAAAACACGACAATAATTATCAGCAGTTTGGAAGTCAGGTGTCAACTTTATTTACATCAGGAACATTGTCAGTGTACAGGTGTAAACACACATTACACAGTCACACAGCAACAACCACCACAACATTGTCAACAGCAACGCCAGTGCTGACGACAACACCACGCATGAATGAATGAGTGAATGACCCCTCCTAGTCATCATCACCATCATCAGACTGTAGAGGTTCACCAGCCCAGACCAGGAGGGCGGTGCATCGTGACATGGAGAGAAATCTGCCTCTATAATCAACAAGACCCCCCCACGCCCCCATTACAATCACCACCCGCCTCTCCAGTCCGCGGACCACGTTATAGTCTGTCACGGTCACGGCGTCACGCACGGCCAGCGCCACGTCACGGATGGCAGCATCATCATCACGT